>PVKP010001589.1:0-142330 GCA_004027715.1 Plecturocebus donacophilus | reverse complement strand
TTTTTTTTTTTTTTTTGAGAAGAGTCTCAGTCTGCTACCCGGGCTGGAGTACAATGGCGTGATCTCAGCTCACTGCAACCTCCACATTCCGGATTCAAGTGATTCTCCTGCCTCAGACTCCCAGGTAGCTGAGATTACAGGCAAGCGCCACCATGCCCAGCTAATTTTTGTATTTTTAGTAGAGACAGGCTTTCACCATGTTGGCCAGGCTGGTCTCCAGCTTCTGACCTCAGGTGATCCCCTTGACTCAGGCTCCCAAAGTGCTGGGATTACAGGGGTGAGCCACCATTCCTGGCCAGAATTGCAGTTTTTAACAATTATCTTTCAATGTCCTGTATCTTACCTGCCATGAATTATTTTACAATTCAACACCGAAAAGAAATCCTTTTATTCTAATTAGCAAATTTTAGAGAATTGCATATCTCTTAACATCCATAAAAAAATCAAAATATTATTTTATTTCATTTGACAGTTTCAAAAATGTCTTGAGAAGCATCATCTCCCTGTTAGGAAGTTATGCCAAGAAATCCTTGCATTTCATTGTTTTATAAATGAAAAGACTCGGATATTCAGTTCAATGCTAAATAAGGGAAGGTGGATTAAATTCACACAGATCAGACTCCTTCTCTTTCTGTGGAAACACTTGTAAGACTTTTATCCACTGTCAAAACAAAGGCATTTCACAGTATATATTCCAAATGTAATTAAAAGCATTGGAGGACAGATGAAATTTATTGGCCAGAGTTGGAATTTTATTGACATAGTGAATCAAACTGATGGATTAGGAAACTCCCAAGACTCTATAAGTATAAAATATTTAATAAGACACATTAAAGAAAATCCCGATAAAAATTTATACAAGTAAAAGAGCAAATTTAGTAATCTAGTGATAAATTATCAGGTTTATCAGTGATGATAAAGATTTCATTAAATCTAAGCTTGGAATCATCTTAATTACTTCAAGGGAAATATTTGATGTATATTACATGACATATATATGAAATGTGTATATGCATTTTTATTGCTCACTTGCAAAACTCTTCCTGTAAACTTGCCAACTATTCCCAATGGGGAATAGTTTAGTTAGGTTATGACATCAGATAAGTACAATAGAGACATAAAATAAGAGTGGCTTAAAAAATGGTGGGTAGATTTGATTATTACACATTATGTCTATCTGAAAGCATAACATGTACTTTATACATATATACAACTATCATGGACCCATAAAGTTTAAAAAAATTAAAAGCAAATTTTTAAAAAGAAAAGTAATTTCTCTGTCATGTAAAAGTTTGAGCTTGTCAGGCACGCTGTTTCAAAAAGTTATTTGGATTCCAGCCTCTTGTGTATTATGTCCTCACAATTTCTATGGAAAGTTGTTCATTCACACAGTGAAAGACAACTCAAGACCAGGTGTTGATAGCAGACACTGAGAGGTGAAAAGAAAAAATAAAAGTCATAGCCCCACCTCTTCTAAGGAACAACCAGGAAATTGCACCCATTAAATCCACCTATATTCTTTTTTTTTTTTTTTTTTTGAGACGGAGTCTCACTCTATCTCCAGGCTGGAGTGCAGTAGCATGATCTGGGCTCACTGCAACCTCTGCCTCCTGGGTTAAAGTGATTCTTCTGCCTCAGCCTCCTGAGTATCTGGGACTACAAGGCACGCCACTGCAACCAACTGATTTTTATATTTCATATTTTTAGCAGAGAGGGGGTTTCACCATGTTGGCTACAATCTCCTGACCTTATGATCCACCCATGTTGGCCTCTCAGAGTGCTGGGATTACAGACGTGAGCCACTGCGCCCAGCCCCACCTAGATTCTTTGCCTGAATATACCCATACCTAGCTGCAAAACACACACAAATACCTGAAGTAGATCATCTGTATTCTAGCTAGGTATGTGCCCAATATAAATTCACACTATGAAATGGTGAAAAAGAAATTGGTATGTACAACTTTCAAATTTTGCAGTTTGGAAGATATGAGATTAACCAAAAATGTCAAAATTAACAAGTCAAAACTCATATCTTAAATATATGTAGGTACTATTTTGCATGCTTATTTATTTACATTTTTATTTCTAATGGGGCAGTATACTTCACTAAAAACTTTCTGAACATATATACCAAACATTAAGAAGTAGAAATGCTTTTAATTCATTGAAAAATTTCTTATGGAAATGTGTTTTATTTTCTTTAGCTGCAGGTATAACATTAACTGATAATATAAGTCCTCTAATGTTTTCCAGAAAAAAATTTTTAATAAGATTTCTATATATATATTAAAGGATTATATAAATGATAAAGAAAAAATTTGATAAATGGTTTTTACATAGAATGTCACACAAGTTTAAATAAAATTGGTGCATTTTTTAATTGAATAAAGGGTTGTAAATAAGTATTTGTACTCAAATATTTTCTATCCAATAAACTATAATATCTGGTGTAAAAATATTCAGTGCCTTGCCACTGTTAAATACCAATCAATTCCTTTTAATATGGATAGTCTATTGGAACATATTAGCAGACAAGGCAAGTAATTGTTGCCTTCATAAAGATTGTATTCTGTTGGGAGATACTTGAATTTAATTATGTACAAATCATAATAAATGCATAATTGCCAAATGAGATTTTTGACTATTAAAGAAACTATTCATAGAAATACAAAGAAATAAATCTTAATTAGGAAAGAGATTAGGGTAAGGCTTTAATGGCTATTCTGTAGAAGTAACTTTTTATTCTAGATTTGAAAAACAGGTAAGTAGAATTAATTTTAAAGAAGCTTGAGAAGAATTCAATGGAAAGAAGCAGCAACATGGACTCTTGTACAAGGAGGGAGGGAAAATGAGAGATTTGTGAAACTGAGAAACCCACCAGCATTTAGAAATTAATGGAGAATGCAGTCAGAGATGAATATGAGGTTTTTGGAAAAGACAAGACATGCTGGGTCATAAAACCCACCATGTCAGCTATTTTTGTATTTATCCTAAGAGAAATGTGATTTAATCACAGAAGCAGGACATAGAGGGTAAAAATCATAGATTCTGAAATCCCAGCTCTGCTATTATGAAGCCGTGTGACCTTCATAACCTCCTCCTGACAGTTTTTTTTTTTCTAAAATGAGAATAACCTATTATGTATTTCTTAAGAGTTCCTATGGGTATAATTGACTTTATAATCCTAAAGTATTTAAAGCACTGCCAAGATCAGAATCAATGCCAGGTAAGAATTTGATAAATGTATGTTTGAAAATGTACAATGAGAGAGGCTAAAATGGAAATCCATTATCTAGGAAGTTAATTTTGCAGCCTCATCAAGAGAAAATGATAACCGAGTACTCCAAGTTTTCTGACTTTCAGAGACTCTGTTCTTGTTTTTAAATGCTAAGATCACCTGAGAGAAGCCACTCTGCAATGTGTATGCTTCCCATTTACTTTTGTACAAACGGGGTGCATGAGTTCATCCTTTGCTCTTCTCCACAAATGGAGTTATGCACAGTTTCCATTCTACTCATCCCAGGAAGAAACAGTCCCCAGAGGAATGTCTTCTCTGTAGACCTAATAGTGGCTAATTGTCTGTAAAATTAAACTATAAAACAGTAAATCTTTGTGCAGGAGCATAATATTTAATTGAGTGCTAATTCTATTGTGATTATTTTAAATAATACCAGCATGGTAGTTTAAAAAATGTATAGCAATGGTTTTCCGGACAGCTGAAAAAAAGACCCTGCATATGATCACAAATGCCAAGGTATTCAAAAGGTGTTTTATTTGTCAGTCAAAATGTGTTGCTCAATTTGATTTGCTGTAACGTTTTCTCATACTCGATCCTCATGTTGTGCAAGAAATATTTTCAGATTACATGCAGAAAACTACCTATGAAGACCTCAATCATGGCAGCAAAACTAGTACTGGATTTTCTAAATGTATCCTCAAGAATAGACCTGAAATTGATATGAGGAAGAATGAAGACGTGGTTTTTTTTTGTTGTTGTTGTTATAGCCAATGTCATAATATATCTTATAGTGATTGCAAATTTGGCTTTCTTAAAGCACACAAGAAACATAGCTGTTTGTCAAGAGTTAAAGAGCATTGCAAGATCTGAAGTAAACATGTACAAAGGTCATACACATAGTATCCATACTGATTCAGGGAGCCTGTGTTGTGCAAAAGACACTTTTATTTTCCTTCAGAGTTAAAACTGTTTCTTACAAAATTGAAATTAGAAATATATTAAAAATCAGTAAATCAGCAAAATGTCTTATCCAATGGATGCCTAACACCAGTTCGGTTAAAATGAATAATTACTTTGAAGCTAAGGTGTAGATCTTCTTGGTATCCTTCCAAAGCCCAGATGTCCCACCTGAATACAAGCCAAACCTCTTTAACAACCTCTCTAAAACAATCTTGATTGTTTCGTGTTCATACATTGTAAATTGGTTTAAAATAGAGATGTAAAATATCCAAGATGGTATAGAATCATAAGAAAACTTTTAAAAACTCTTATAAAAATGTACATGCAGTAAGTTTAGCAATATTTGGAGCAAAATTATGTGTGTTTTTAGGAATACATATTTTATGATTACCTGGCTTATCTATGAAATTATCAGGTTTAGTATGGTTTATTTCACACAAAAGATAGCAATGAAATGGTTTTACTTTATTTTTCATTGCAAATAAGCCAACAGCTAATCATCTATTTTATTTTTTAAATTGTTTATGTCTTGAGAAAAGAAAAACTATCTAAAATCAAGCGTTGATAAAAGAGTAAGTACTGTTTATTTGTGCAACAAATAAATTATTGAGCATCGATTTGGCACAGAGAATCTTGTTTAATCATTTTTATTTGGTAGTATTTGAAATCGGTCTTCTTTCATATTTAGTTGCAATACAAAAATGTTTCTATTTTGAAGATGTTAATTTTATCACTTTTTTCTGAGAAAATAGAGACAAAAAGACGTTTTAATAACTAGCTTCTATTGAAACATTGAGTTTTGGCATGAATCATTTTAAGCTAGTTAATTTGAGATAATCAGTGAGGATAAGCAACGTTTAGAAGCTGAGTAGGTCATAATTAATTTCAGTTATCACTGGTAAAAATATTCATGTATGAAAGAAATTTCATAAAGAATTTTATTTGACTAAAAGCAAGAAAATCAAGTAGCATTCATCCCGGGGATGCAAAACTGATTCAACATACGCAAGTCTATAAATGTAATTCACCACATAAACAGAACCAAAGACAAAAACCACATGATTATCTCAATTGATGCAGAGAAAGCCTTTGACAAAATTCAACAGCCCTTTATGCTAAAAATCCTCAATAAACTAGGTATTTATGGAATGTATCTCAAAATAGTAAAAGCTATTTACGACAAACCAGCAGCCAGTATCATACCAAATGGGCAAAAACTGGAAGCATTCCCTTTGAAATCTGGCACTAGACAAGGATGCCCTCTCTCACCACTCCTATTCAATGTAGTACTGGAAGTTCTAGCCAGAGCAATCAGGCAAGAAAAAGAAATAAAGGGTATTCAAATAGGAAAGCAGGAAGTAAAATTGTCTCTATTTGCAGATGACATGATTGTATATCTAGAAGACCCCATCGTCTCAGGCCAAAATCTTCTGAAACTGATAAGCAACTTCAGCAAAGTCTCAGGATACAAAATCAATGTGCAAAAATCACAAGCATTCCTATACACCAATAACAGACTTAAAGAGAGCAAAATCAAGAACAAACTGCCATTCACAATTGCTACAAAGAGAATAAAATACCTAGGAATACAACTAACAAGGAATGTAAAGGACCTCTTCAAGGAGAACTACAAACCACTGCTCAACGAAATAAGAGAGGACACAAACAGATGGAGAAACATTCCATGTTCATGGTTAGGAAAAATCAATATCGTGAAAATGGCCATACTGCCCAAAGTAGTTTACAGATTCAATGCTATCCCCATCAAGCTACCAATGACCTTCTTCACAGAACTGGAAAAAAACACCTTAAACTTCATATGGAACCAAAAGAGAGCCCGCATAGCCAAGTCAATTCTAAGCAAAAAAAATAAAGCGGGAGGCATCACACTACCCAACTTCAAACTATACTACAAGGCTACAGTAATCAAAACAGCATGGTACTGGTACCAAAACAGAGATATAGACCAATGGAACAGAACAGAGGCCTTGGAGGCAACACAACATATCTACAACCATCCGATCTTTGACAAACCTGACAAAAACAAGCAATGGGGAAAGGAGTTCCTGTTTAATAAATGGTGTTGGGAAAACTGGCTAGCTGTGTGCAGAAAGCAGAAGCAAGAAAATAATTAATACAGAAAAAGTATCTTGATAAACCATAGGTAGGCTGATATTAATTTTCTCAAAGATAACAAGGTCACCTTTTCAGCTCCAGTATCAGCATTCTCTTAGCAGCACCTGATCTGCACAGATGTTGATTTCTCCTTCAGCTCTCAAATTGGGGTCACTGGTAGAGTTGTGAGGAGCTCCCTCAGCACTACTTGCTGCTGATCAAGTTTCCTTTATTAAAAGTAAAGCTGCTCAGCTTTTCCAGATTCCACAAAGATAATCAGCATTTGGAATATTCAAAACAGTTTTTTAAAATTACACGCATGTGGAGAAAAAGGCAATAAAAGAAATCAAAATGCAATTTGAAATAATCTATAGCACAAGGAAATGGAATCTTATAGAATAATATACTTTTAAAACCTATATAAATACACAACTCTTTAGAAATCTAAGTTATTATTATTACATAGCCTTCTTGGTAGGTGGGAAATAAAACATTATGGTTAAGTAAACATCATTTACACATAAAACAAACAAAATAATTTTTGAGAAACATTCTGCAAAGATGTATACATATGTGTAAAACTGATGGAAAGCAAGATAATATTTTTATATAAAATATTATATCATAAGGATTTGTTTGTGATTTCCACTGAATGCTACTAAGCTAACATTTTTCCATCTTAAAAATTAAAATTCTTATCTCCTAAGAAATAAAATCTCTATATTTCTGTGGCCTTTTTTGCGAGGCCTTAGTTTAAATTTGCCCTAGTGCCACACATGAGCTCAGGTGCTATTTAATTCACCCCCTTGCAGGAGAATAGGGTATATACATGACCTTTATAACTTCTACTACTTCGTCATAGTGCTGAGGGATGTTTGTTGTGGCTTACAGAATGAGAAATCTATTAAAATATCTCAACTAACAGTAAAGTGTATCCCACTGTAATCATTATATATATATTTATAAAGAGATGCAAAGTTTTCTTTACTATTACTTTACATTTGTTACTCTAGAAAGTTAGAAGTCTCACTCCACTAAGTAGAATAAAAACTTAATCATATAATAACATAAAAAATTTTAAATATACAACAGAACTTTTTTCCACAAGGCACTGAAGCGACAATAATTAAACATGTTAATGGTTAACACAGAAGATCAACGTAACAGTATCAACTGTGTTGGACATAGGCAAAGTTGAGCAAACCAAAATCAATACCACCACAAAAACAAATAAAAAATAAAAATAAAATGCAAGCACAATTTATGGATTTCAACAAGTGTGTCTGATTACTAATAACTAGATCAAAACAAAATGAAAGAAATTACAGTGAGAAAAAAAGTCTTTGTGTTCCATAACAATATCCATAGTAAATAATAAAGTTTCTTAGGCATTCAATCCATGCTAAAAACAATTGAATGCATGCATGAATGAATGAATACATCCTTATTCTTTGCTTTGTTTCCAAATTACATTTGGTGCAATTCTAGGAAACAGACTAGTTTCTCAATGGAAAAACGTGCAGCAGTTTTGTGATTCAACTAACAACAATGGGATAAGGTTATTGTGGTCCTCTGTAATTTAGATTTAAAAATAATAGTTTTCTGGGAGAAGTCAGGTGAAAAAGGCTATCCCCAAAAAAGAAACCATTGTTTTTCTGGTATTTCCTGCTCTCCAACTATGAAGCCTGTCTTCTATAAAAGTGGAAAATATATACAAATGATTATCTAACAATGAGGCTATGATTACTTTGCTTAAAATTGTATTTTGTTGGATACATCTGTGTAAGTATTTTCCAGTAAAAATGAAGTTACACTGAATGCGGATTTAATATTGATGACCCCTAGATTTTCCTATTTATATGTTTCAAATGAATGAGTCCTAGCCCAAAGATAGTATGACAGGAAAAATAACGGCCTCCCCAAAATATTCATGCCCTAATCCCTAGAATTTGTGACTATGTTCTGTTACATGGCAAGGGAAGATTAAGGTTGCAGATGGAATTAAGTTTGCTAATTTGATTACTTTCAAATCAGAAGATTATCCTTGGTTAACCCCAGTGGAATCAATGTAATCATAGGATCCTTATATAGGGAAGAAGGGGTAGAACTGTCAAAATCAAATAAATGGTAGAGAAGGAGGCTCAGAGAAAATGACAACTTGATCCTGCTGTTGAAGATAAAGGAATGGAGCCACAAGACAAGGACTAGGGGTGGTCTGTAGAAGCTGAAACACAAGTAAATGAATTCTGCGCTAAAGGCTTTAGGAAGTAATGCACCCCTACAGGTTCTACCATTTTAGGCAGTAAGCCCTAGTTCAGAATTCTGACATAGAAAACTGAAAAATAACAAATTTGTGTTATTTTAAGCCACTATGTTTATAGTAATTCATTGCAGCAGCAATAGAAAACTAATACACTTGGGTAGTTTATTTAATCTTAATAGTAACTATAAACAGGGAATGCAGTTAACAAATGTCACATTGTGATGGGGACATATTGACAAAGCTGAATTTTACTTCAATTTTCTGAACAAAAAAAAGTATGGATTTCCACCCCTCAATAAAATGTATGTATATACCTCCAATCAAAATGATAAGTAAATTCCTGCTCTGACAATAATCCCCTATGTCTCAACATATGACCTTTACTTAACAAATGCAATGGAGAAAAATCCCTAAGACAACTGAGCTACAGAAAGAAAAATATAACTGTGTATGACAGAAAAATTCCTACAAGAGTTGGAGATGAGGTTTTAAGGTCACAGATCTCTGGGATATAATTGTGCAGTGGTTGTGCTGGTTTGCTTCCCATGGCTAGAAGCATGATTGAAGTCAGGCTCACTGCATGAAGCCTGGATCTGATGGAGACTCACAAAAAGTCTACCTCATGAAAAGACACTAAGAAAACTCCTGCCACACACACCACTCTTTTTAAATGCCAACATGTGCTTTAGTCGACTATATGCTTAGTGACAAAGAAAGACACAGACACAAAATTTTTAAAGCTAAGCCATTCAATTTCTCTGAGGACAGATCTCCATTTCCCAATTTTATCTTTGCATAGTGAACCTGAACATTAATTATGAGGCATCTTTCTGAATCTGAGACCTGAAGTGCTAAATGAAGACAACAACGATAGCATTAACAAAAATTATTTTAAAACCTTGATGGTAGCTTTAAAGAAACTCTTTATTTCTTGTATTCAAAGCATACATGGAGAGATGCATAGCAATCCCAGGGCCTTTTCAGTGTTTCAGTCCTATATGACCTCTTAAGTTAGTTAATATACAGTCAGTGGCAATCAAGCAAGAAGTGGGGCCTTGATACATGGAAGGGCGACATTTGTAAAGAATCAGATGAGATTAAAAACCTTAAGCCCCCCAGACACTTGAAACTCCTTCATCCACCAAATAGTCTTTGCCTCACTATTGAAGGAAACTAGCCATCCCTGCATAACAACTTCCAAGGACCTCACCAGGTGCAGTTGCCACACAAACTAAAACTCTTCAGGATCCCAACCCACGGGCCCTAATTGCCTCCAGCCTAGAGTGAGATTTAAATCTCAAAATACCCCAGTCACAGAAATATAAAATATAGTATGGAAGAAGATAGCCTGTAAAAATAAATTTTTAAAAAGCTGTTTACCCTCACCTATTTATATAGGCAAAGGTAAATTTCTCAGAAGGAAACAGATGAAAAACTGAAAAGGAGTAATTTGGAGTGAATTAAATATTTCCAAAGGTATTTGAGCATCCTTGAAAAGATGTACAGTCACCTCTAAGATTACTGACTTTTGTAGGCCATAGAGGATGTTGGACGATGTTGCAATGAATTGAGTTTCCTGCTATCCATGGGAATTATGGGATCCTACCAGAGTAGCAAATGGTACTATTAACCGTCAAAGGCAAAGATAAATGCAGGTCATCAGGTTTCTGAGTATATGGCTAATTGGTTATAGAGTCAAGAAATATGTAAGAAATAGAAAAACCTTAAATTATGACCTCCCATAACATTTTGCAAATAGTAAAAATGATGATTTTTATATGTTTAATAGGAAGATAATAAGTTGAACCAACAGAGTGGAGATTCATGGCTTCTTACCCATTCACTTAACCAGACCACAGACCTTTGATAAGGGGGAATCCAGAAACTCTGGAAGTACTCTGTAACACATTTCAGGCACACTATAAATTTATCTTATCACTATATATTAGAGACGTGAAACGCTCAAAACTGTTAGGGGTTGATATGGTTTGACTCTGTGTACTCACCCAGATCTCATGTTCAATTGCAATCCCCACTGTTAGGGGAGGGCCCTGGTAGGAGGAGATTGCATCATTGGGATGGATTTACCCCATGCTATTCTCATGATAGTGAGTGAGTTCTCACAAGATCTGGTTGTTTAAAAGTGTGTTGCATTTCCCCCTTCACTCTCTCTCTCTTGCCACCATGTGAAGACTGAGCCTGCTTCCCCTTTGCACTTTTGTTATGATTGTAAGTTTCCTGAAGTCTCTCAGTCATGCTTCCTGTACAGTCTGCAGAACTGTGAGTCAATTAAACCTGTTTACTTCATGAATTACCAAGTTCTCAGATAGTTCTTTATAGCAACATGAAATGGGCTAATACAGGGGTTATTAGATGCTGGCTCCTAATTGACACTTATATTCGGTGATCTAAAATCCAACATAGGCCATGAATCAGAGAGAACTTGTGTAAGTTAAGATGATAGTTGAAGCTCATTCTGGCTTGAGTCTGACTCATAGTGGTTCCATTGGCACTACAAATATCCCCTGTGGTTAATTATCGAGTCTCAGAATATAAAGTGTAATTACATATATTTCATACGTGAAATATTTTGGTATTGGTTCCTGACCTAGGAAGGTATGTTATGGTATATGATAATCAGGTAATAAATGAAGTATTACCCTTGGTCCAGATCACAACAGGTAAACTGGGTATATCTACAGCACTGCAGGGTAGTCATTTATTTACCCAGTCCCAAAAGGCATTATTAGAATAAATATACTTGTTAAATCATACAATTCCACCATTTTGGACCTTTGTGCAATAGATTAAGAGCTAATATAAACAGAACTGCCAGATAGAAGCCTCTGAAATGGGTATTAAATCAAAATAAAAATACTCCTATAAAAATTTCCAGGAAACAATGCCATCCTTAAATGCTAAAAGGTGAAAAGGTACTAGTAACTGATACTTCCAATTAATTTGCCCATCTTGCCCCTGCAAAAGACAAACTAATCCTGAAGGAAAAGGTGATTGCCATATGCTCACCTAAGTACAGGAAAACCTCAGAGATATTGCTGGTTAGGTCCACCATTGCAATAATGTAAATATCACAGTAAAGTGTGTCAAAATATTTTTTATTTCCAGTACATATAAAAGTTATGATTACGCTATACTGTAATTTTTTCAAAGTACAATAGCAGCTGAGTGCAATGGCTCATGCCTGTAATCCCAGAACTTTGGGAGGCCAAGGCAGGTAGATCACTTGAGGTCAGGAGTTTCAGACCAGCCTGGCAACATGGTGAAAATCCATCTCTGATAAAAATACAAAAACTAGCCAGGCATGATATTGAGCACCTGTAATCCTCATGACTCAAGAGGCTGAGGCACCAGAATCACTTGAATCTGGGAGGTGAAAGTTGTAGTGAGCTGAGATCATGCCACTGCACTCCAGTCTGGGTGACAGAGTGAAGCTTTGTCAAAAAAAAAAAGTGTGCAATAGCATTATGTCTAAAAATCAATATACATATTATAATTCAGAAATAAATTATTGCTTATTGCTAAAGAATGCTAACAATTATGTGAAACTCCATTGAGTGGGAATCATATTGCTGGTAGAGGTTCTTGCCTCATTGTTGACAGCTGAAGGTTGGTGGCTGTGGCAATTTCTTAAAATAAGACAATATTGAAGTTTGCAGCACTAACTGATACTTTCTTTCATGAACTATTTCTCTGTAGCATGCTATGCAACGCTGTTTGATAGCATTTTACCCACAGTAGAACTTCCTTCAAAATTGGAAAAAATCCTCTCAAACCCGGCCACTGCTTCACCCAGTAGGTTTATGTAATATTCTAAATATTCTGTTGACATTTCAACAATGTTCAGCTCCTCTTCACCAATAATAGATTCCATCTCAAGATACTACTAATTTTGATCATCCATAAAAAGGAACTCATGAGTTTTAACAATAGTTATTTGTTTTATGCCAAATGTTACATGATCAAGGTAAATTAGGAATCATGCTTACCACATAGTTTCTCATCCTCAGTCTAGATTTTTTTAAGTGTCCAAATAAAATCCAAATAAAAATGCTTTAATTGTTATTGTGTTATTGTTAATTATAAATAGTTTTAATCTTTTTTGGATTATGATGTGTGTGTGTATGTGTGCGTGTGTGTGTGTGGTATAATTTTGGTCTCTGTGCTTTCATAAATCACCCTATTTATTTCTCTGTTCCAGAATTCTAGATTTGATTTTAAGCATGATAGATTTAAATATATGACAAAATTTATGT
Source organism: Plecturocebus donacophilus (assembly GCA_004027715.1). Classification (NCBI taxonomy): domain Eukaryota; kingdom Metazoa; phylum Chordata; class Mammalia; order Primates; family Pitheciidae; genus Plecturocebus; species Plecturocebus donacophilus. The sequence continues at coordinate 129,480 of PVKP010001589.1, read as the reverse complement.
TCCTTTTGGAGTTAGATTATAGGCATAAAATTAAACTAAGAATGTAAGGTGCTGATTTCACAGAGTTAATGGATAGACAGGTATAAGATATGTTGAATGCCATTCATGTAAGTCTGTTTGTAATGTATTTCATAACAACATTTCTGTATACAACAACAAAAATGAAATGGCTATGGTACTGCTAATAATTTATATTAAGTCAATAAAAACATAAAACAAGCAATAATGTTATATATATTATATATGCATTCTAGCATTTTTTAAAATTATTTACTCATTTCATGCAAATTATTTTTATCTAACTCAGATTTTCATTTGAAAGTAGGTGTGAAGCTTATTTTCTGTAGCTATAAGCTGCACTAGGATGGTAATATGAAGATACTTCATTTCTAATATATAGTAGTTGAATTTCAAGGCATTGTCTGGAACCAGTTCTCCATGCTGCTCTAGCCTTACCGATCAGGTATCATCATTTTGATACCCTTGATGTGGAAAAATCTTTTGATAAAATCCAACATCTCATCATGATAAAAATCCTCAACAAACTAGGCATTAAAGTGACATGGTTGAAAATAATAAAAGCCATCTATGACAAACCCACAGCCAATGTAGTACTGAATAGGCAAAAGTTAGAAGCATTCTCCTTCTGAGAACTACAACATGAGAAGGTTGCCCATTTTCACCACTCTATTTAACATAATACTGGAAGTGCTAGCCAGTGCAATTAGGAAAGAGAAAGAAATAAAAGGCATCCAAATAGGAAAAGAAGGTAAACTACTTCTTTTCACCAACAATATAATTCTATACCTAGAAAACCTTAAAGACTGCCAAATGGCTACTGGAACTAAGAAGTAACTTTAGTAAAGTTTCAGGATACAAAATCAATGTACAAACCAGTAGCATTTCTGTATGTCAATAATGTTCAAGCTAAGGGTCAAATCAAGAATGCAATCCCATTTACAACAGCTACAAAAAAAAATCTAGAAATACATCTAACCAAGGAGTTGAAAGATCTCTACAAGAAGAAATACAAAACACTGCTGAAAGCAAGGGAATGTGTTCTCTTCCCGGGTCCACAAGGGGGCTCAGTTTCTAGGGCAGGAACTTCCCAGTGACGTGCCCTACCTGCCTTTCCCCTTGTCTCCATCTGGGAGACTTAACAGTCTTTGCTTAACTTTGGCTCCCGCGGGAAAGGATCAAAGATCAATCACTCCAGCGGAAGTTAAAAGGAACTCTTTTAATTGGCCAGGGGACTTGGAGAAGGTGGGAATTCCTCCCAGGTTAAAAGTCCCCTTATTCCTCACCTCCTTGGATTCCATACCTGGGTCCCCTTCCACCACCTTTGTGGAGGCTGCTTTCTCTCTCCTGGATTCCATCTTTCTGGATACTCTCATTCAGTGTGAGATGAGCTTTCCTTCCCTGATTGTACCCCTCTGGGAACCCTTTTCACTCAGTGTGAGAGTGACTTTTCTTTCTCCTCACTCAGTTTGAGAGCTAGCTATTTCTCTCTTCCCCCCTCTTCTCCTTTTTTGTCTTTCTCTCTGCCTAAATAAATCACTTTCTGCAAAAACTTTTTGGGTCCACTATTTACTCCAAGGTGTTCACCATCGCTGGCAAGGTGCCTGCTTTCCCATTCTTGGGTCAGTGAAGGACAAGAACCTGGGGCGCACTTGATTGGAAAGGGAATAGAGCCAGTGTCCCTTTCCCCTCTGGCAACAAAAGAAATCATAGATGACACAAACAAATAGAAAAACATTCCATGCTATTGCTAGATATATATTCAAAAGAAAGTATTTCATTCTACCAAAAAGACACATGCACTCACAAATTCATTGTAACAGTATTCACAGTAGTGAAGATGTAGGATCAACCTAGGTGCCCACCAATGGTGGACTGAATAAAGACAATGCGAATCATATACACCATGGTATAGAAACGATTGAAAGTACGTTCTTTGCAGCAACATGGATGTAGCTGGAGGCCATTATCCTAAGTGAATGGATGCAGGAATAGAAAATAAAATACCACATATTCTCAATTATAAGTGGGAGCTAAACTTTGGGTACTCATATACACAGAAATGGCCACAAAGAAACTGGGGACTAATGGAGAGAGTTAGGGAAGGGGAGAAATGTTGAAAAAGTACTTTTTGGGTACTATGAATGCTCATTGCCTGGGTGACAGGAATGAATCATACCCCAAACCTCAGCATCATGCAATATACCCAAGTACCAAACCTGCATATGTAACCCCTGAATCTAAAAGTTGAAATTATTTCTTAAAAAAGAAAAAAATTGTTTCCTTGTTTCAATTGCTTCTTTCATCAATTTCCTGCCACTTAGAATATTAGATAAATGTAGTTGACAAACATTTAAAAACAAAGCATTTTTACCTGTACAATTAAAAAAAAAAAAACTTTTCTGAAGGGATCAGGGATATTTGGCTGTTCTACTTACTCTTGAGTCAACAACTATAAAGTATGATATTCACAGAGGTGATATAGATCTTAAATCCTTCTTTATAACTTCAAAAAATAAGTTTTAGCCTCTTAGATTACAGGTGATCTAATAATAAATATATGTTTTGTGATATATCTAGGTTCTTTGGAGCGAGCTACTCAAATGTTCTCACTCTAAAAGCCATAATTTCAACAGCAATTATCCTAAAGGATTTTCCTAGCTGAGGAACAATAATAATGGGAAAGACTCTTTGTTTGGGTCCTTACTATTACACTGATAAAATATTGCTGTACATGATGAAACATACCATGAAATAAAAACAGCGTTCAGGCATACCTCAGAGATATTGTAGGTTCAGATCCAGATTACCACAATAAAGTCAATGTCAAAAAAAAAAAAAAAAAGTCACAAATTTTTCTGGTTTCTCAGTGCATATAAAAATGATATTTATCCTATACTGAGGTACATTAAGTATGCTATGTCATTATGTCTAGAAAACAATATTCATATCTTAACTTTAAAATATTTTATTGTAAAAAATGCTGACAATCATCTGAATCTTCCACAATTAATAATCTTTTTTTTTTTGAGATGGAGTCTTGCTTTGTTGCTTAGGCTGGAGTGCAGTGCCTTGATCTCAGCTCACTGCGACCTCCGCCTCTTGGGTTCAAGCGATTCTCCTGATTCAGCCTCTAGAGTAGCTGGGACTACAGGCATAAACCACCACGCTCAGCTAATTTTTGTATTTTTAGTAGAGACGGGGTTTCACCATGTTGGCCAGGATGGTCTTGATCTCCTGACCTCGTGATCCACTTGCTTCAGCCTTCCAAAGTGCTGGGATCATAGGCATGAGCCACCGCGCCCAGCCCATAGTAATCTTTGTTTTGGTGAATGATTTCAACTTGCTGCTATTGGCTGCTGACTGATGAGGGTGGTGGTGGCTAAAGGTTAGAGTGACCGTGGCAATTTCCAAAATAAGACAATAATGATGTTTGCCACATTAATGGACTCTTCATGAAAGATTTCTCTGTAGCATGTGATGTTAATTGATAGCATTTTAACTACAGTAGAACTTCTTTCATAACTGGAGAAAATTATCTCAAACCTCAGGGCAGTTTCATCAACTAAATTTATCTACTAATCAAAAGTTTTTATTGACATGTCAACAATGTTCACAGTATCTTCACCAGGAGTAGCTTCCATCTCAAGAAACCACTTTTTTAGATCATTCATGAGAAGCAACTTCTAATTCATTAAAATTTGATTATGAAATTCAGTAATATCTTCAGGTTCCACTTTTAATTCTAGTTGTTTTACCATTTTTACCAAATCTGCAGTTACTTCCTCCACAACAATCTTGAACCTCTCTCAAAGTCAACCATGAAGGTTAGAATCACCTTCTTCTTCCAATCTCCTGTTAATGTTGATATTTTGATCTCTTTCCACAAATTATGAATGTTCTTAATGGCATCTAGAATGGTGAATTGTCTCCAGAAGGTTTTCAATTTATTTTGCCCAGATCCATCAAATCTATCATGATCTACGGCAGCTATAGCTTTAGAAAACTTATTTCTTAGGTAGTAAGACTTGAAAGTAAAATTGCTTCTTGATCCATAGGCTGCAAAACGAATGTTGTATTTGCAGGCATAGAAACAACATTAATCTCTTTGTACATCTCCATCAGAAGTCTTAGGTGACTAGATATATTGTCAGTTGGCAGTAATATTTTGAAAGCAGTCTTTTTATATTTTTTCCCTGAGTAGTAGGTCTCAATAGTGGGCTTAACAGATTCAGTAACTCAAGCTGTAAACAAATGTGCTGTCATGGGATTTTCATTGTTATATTTTAGAGCACAGGTAGAGTGAATTTTGCAAGATTCTTAAAGGCCCTTAGATTTTCAGCATGGTAAATGAGCACTGGCTTTAAAGTTACCAGCTGCACTACCCCAAGAGTTAACCTGTCCTTTAAGACTATGAAGCCAGACATAGACTTCTCTTTTGCTATGCAAGTCTTATATTGCATCATCTTCCAGTATAAGGCTGTTTCATCTATATTAAAAACCTGTTGTTTAGTGAATCTGCCCTAATCAGTTATATTAGCTCGGTCTTCTGGATAACTTGCTGTAGCTTCTACATTAGCACTTGCTGCTTCACTTTGTACTCTTATGTTAGCAGAGATAGCTTTTTGTTTTTCCCCATAAAGCTTCATGAACCAGCTTCCACCAGCTTTAAATTTTCTTCTGCAGCTTCCTCACCTTTTTTAGCCTTCAGAGAATTGAAGAGAGTTAGGGTAATTTTCTGTCTTTAGCTTAAGATAATGTTGAGGCTGATTTAATCTAGCCAGACCACTAAAACTTTCTCTATATCTGCAATAAGGCCGTTTTACATTCTTATTACTCTTGTGTTCATTGGAGTAGCATTTATAATTTCCTTCAAGAACTTTTCCTTTGGATTGAACACTTGGCTCACTTCTGTCACAAAAGGCTTAGCTTTAGGTCTGTCTTGGCTTTCAACATGCCTTTCTGACTAATCTTAATTATTTCTAATATTTTACTTAGAGTTAGGGACATGTAACTCTTTCTGCCCCTTGAACATGTAGAGGACACTGCAGGGTTATTAATTGTCCTCATTTCCATATTGCTGTGTCTCTAGGAATAGGGTCGGGGGGCCTGTGAAGAAGTAGAGAGGGAAGTAGAGAGTTGGGGCAATGGTCATTCCATGAAGCAGTCAGCACAGGTACAATAGTTATCAATTAATCTTGGTGTCCTATACAGGCATGGATGTGGCACCCCAGAAATACTGCAATAGTAATGTCAAAGAGTACTAATTACAAATCACCATAGAAGATGTAATAATAATGAAAACGTTGTAAATATTGCTCAGATTACCAAAATGTATAACAGAAACAAGAAGTAAACATATGTTGTGAGAAAAATGGTACTGACAGACTTCCTGGAAGCAGGGTTGCCGCAAATCTTCAATTTGTAAAGAATTCAAAATTTGTGAAGTGCAATAAAGCAAAGTGAAATGAAAGGAGGTATGCCTGTACATGTTGCTATATACATTTAAAACAAACTATAGATATTGTTGCCTCTCCTATTGCTTTTTTTTTTTTTTGAGACAGAGTCTTGCTCTGTCGCCTAAACTGGAGTGCAACAGTGTGATCTTGGCTCACTGCAATCTCTGCCTGCCGGGTTCACATAATTCTCCTGCCTCTGCTTCCTGAGTAGCTGGGATTACAGGCATACTCCAGCCCCATCCAGATAATTTTTGTACTTTTAGTAGAGACGGGGCTTCACCACGTAGGATAGGCTGGTCTGGAATTCCTGATCTCAAGGGATCCACCTGACTTGGCCTCCCAAAGGGCTGGGATTACAGACGTGAACCACTGCACCCAGAGTCCTATTAATTTCTAAGGAATTTGAAGATATTTATTTGGATATAATTCATTTGAATTAATGTATGATTCAAAGTGTGAATCATACATTGCTACATTGCACAGGTTCTTCAATTCTCATCTTTGGAAACCTTGCTGTGTTTGCGTTAGGCCAGTCTGTGTCATCGTCTGAATGTTTGTGCTTACCCCAAATTTGTATGCTGAAACCTAATTCCTGATATGATGGTGTTTGGAGTTTGGGCCTTTAGAGGTATCTAGGTTAGGAGGGCAGAGCTCTCATGATAAGAACTATCAATCTATCTATTTAAACATATATATTCTTATAGATACATGTATATGTATACATATCTATACACACATACAGTATTTTTCTCTTTTAATTTTTACAAAAGCTAGTGAGGTCGGTTTTATTACTTACATTTTACAGTAAGATTAATTGTACTAAACATCATTTGTTTTGCTGATTAACACTAACCTTGGTCAGAAGGGGATTTGCTTCTGTCCCTGAAGTGAAGGTGTCCTGGACATTGGATTCAGCAGTGAGTGGTGCTATGGCTCTTCATCCATGGAAGAATGAAAGAGATTTAGTTGTTCCCTTTGGAAGTTTTGAGTTCAGCTCTTAATTTCCTGTTTCAGGCAGCCTCAAACTCTGGCAAATGCCTGGACAGGAACTGGCCATGTGCTTGTGGCAGAATCCCTCCCTCCATGGGGCCTTTACTTGCCAAGCACTATGAGACTGCAGAAAACTTCACTCCATCTTTTAGCTTCCAACCAAACTCTTCACCCGCAGCCTAAAATAAGGCCTGTGTTTTAGGCCAAGGAAAATATGATTATGAGTTTGGCCTCATGGTTTCCATTTTCAAATGACAGTTAGCTCTGAGTGATTACCACAAGCTCTGCTGGTTTCTCTCCCTTTCAAGAGGAGTCTGTTTGCCTCGGTGCACCAGATCCCTTCACACCTAGATTCTGCAGTACTCCTAGGACAAAATGCCTGGTGATTGCCAGCTCACCTACAAAAAACTCTTCCTTCTCTGGAATTTTTGTTCCTCTTGTCTCTGTTGTTTCCTTGACTCTTACATGTCTTTACACATATGATTTTTAAAAATTTACAGTTTTTAAGGTTGCTGAAACAGAGTGCTGCTCAACATTGAAACTAAATATTTTGACCTGTGATTATTTCCTTTATTTTCTTATAAGCTCCATGACATATTAATTTACCCAACATCTGGAAGGCCAGAAAATTCCTTTCTTCTGCATACATATTTTCCTCTATTTATGGATGAAAGGCATCCCATTTTTAAATTCTGTCCTTCCTCCATTCTCCCAATCCTATAATCTTCTTCTTTTTTTCATTTTCTCCTTTTTCTGGTCTTGACTACATCTACATCATATCAACTGCTCTCCAGACTATACTCCAAAGAGAAAAACTATGTTGTGCTCCTTCACCTTTAAACTGTATTAATGTTCCTAAATCTAGGTCCTCAAAACACTTTGGAAAATCAAAAGCAACATTTCATTATGTGGGTTTGTGAGGCTTCAAGTGCATTATCCCATCACTTTTCATTTCATTTTAATTGCCAGTTCTCTTGTTTCTTCCTACCTTTTTCCTGTCTACCAACAATAAAATTTCAGTTTTCCTCAGATATCTATCCTAACTCTGTACCCACTATTTCCAGAGAATACTGTTTTCAAGTATATTCTCAAGTTATTGTATGCACATGTAACCACTCACATTATTCTTGTTTCTCACCTTTCAGTAAAATAATATCCTGTTTCTATCTAACCCTACTCTTTTCCTTTATTTCACAAATCAAAATTTCGCCTTCTCCCTTAGAGACCTAACTACATCTATTTTATTGCTTCTACCAAGAGTAATTTTCATTCCTGGATCTTTAGTTTCAGTTTATAAGCATTCACAAACTCCTCGTAGTAAAAAACAACTGTCACCTCACATATGTGTGTGTATATGCACTCTTTGTTAATTTTTTTTCTAAGTGAATAATGGGGAAAGTAGGCTAATATGTTTAATCTATAAATAATTATTATCACAAAAACAGGAAGAAATATATTTTGTAAATATAACAAAATAAAAAATATATTTCATAAATAAAATAAAAGTAATTAAATAAATGTTATTTATACATTATGACTCCTGTTAAAATCATAATGTATTAGTATCTCTTGGCCCTGATAGCTTGTCAGAAGTATCTCTTTTCAGAGGAGTATATCTAACAGAATTTCATGAATGAGAATGTATTTCAGGAAAGAGATAATACAAATTGTTAGCAGTATTTAAGTTTCAGAAGATAATTCATAATAATTTCTAATTTGTATTTTCTATATATTTAAGGCAAATACTATTTTTAAAAGATTTTTGTAAGTAATAAAAAATATGAGTTTATTTATTATTATTATTATAACTTGGCTGTTTGCGGATTTAATGGCAGGGGATTGAGGTCGGGAGGGGTCCCAGCTGCTGCTTCTGCTTTTCTTGTAATAGGGAGGCCAAGTATTATGGGGTGGCCTTGGAGTGCAGAGTTGGTGGGACAGGGGACATCCAGGGGACTCGAGATGTTGCTGATGACAAGGAATGTCAAGTGGCACTGAAGCTGGCAGGCAAGGCCACAAGCAAGTTCTCTCACGTGGGCGCTCACCCCTTTCCTCCCCTCATCCCTTCCTCCCGCCCAGGGCCCACTCTCCTGAGGGATGAGGGGGAGGGCACCCACTGGACAGAGGAATGGGCGCCCTCCTTCCTTCTGTTTGGCTGGAGTGAGGGAGGAGGCCGGCTCAGGCAGGGTTTATGGGGCCCAGGATGGTGACAGCACGAGTCTTGAGTGCTTGGCAGCTGAGGAACATAGGGGGGTCGGGTAGTGGCAGCAATGAGGGGCGGGCCAGGGTGACCCGGGCCCGGGGCCAGGATTGAATGCCGCTGAGGCCAATGGTCCCAAAGTCCTCCCGAGTGGGGGTCCAGCGGCCAGGAAGGAGGATGGCTTATGGCGGGGGGAGGGGGGCGCCCAGGGCTCAGAGCTTGTGGAGGTTCACCCACTTGTAGGTACCCTTGTGCTGGAAACCCACTCTCTTCATCAGCTCATCTGCCTCTGCGGGACCTCAGCTGCCATACATAAAGGGGATGGGCTGGGGCTTCTGCAGCTCGATCTGGTGCAGAAGCGGGGTGAAGATCCGCCAGGCCTCCCGGAGCTCGTTGCTGTGCAGGAAGCACATCTGGCTCCCGCAGAAGACGTCCAGCAAAAGGCACTCGTAGGCACCAATGATCTTCACGTTCTTGTATCTGTTGCCGTAGGTCACGTCCAGCGTCGACCCCTCGGGGTTGAAGAACATGCCCGCCCGGCTTCTTGATCATCATCCTGATGTACACGGCCTCGTGGGGCTGCTCGCAGAACACCAGCTCGTTGCGCCTTCACTGCTGGCGGAATATGTCGCCGGCCACATGGCGGAACTGCAGCCTCACCTTGGCCTTGCGCTCATTCAGGGCCTTGCTGCAGCGCAGGATGAAGGGCACCCCATCCCACCTCTCGTTCTCAACGTAGAGGACGACGATGGCAAAGGTGGCGGTGGTGGACCCGTGAGGCACCATGGGGGCATCCTCGTATCCTTTGGTGGCCTCGCCCTCCTCCTCGGGGCTCCCCACGTACTGGCCCAGGACCATGTTGTTGGCCGGCACCCCTGAGATGCATTTCAACACCTTGACCTTCTTATCACGGACGTCATCCGAGTTGGTGGAGGTGGGCTTCTCCATGGCCACCAGACACAGCATCTGCAGGAGGTGGCTCTGGATCACGTCCCGGATGATCCCAAATTCATCCAAATTGCCCCCGCGACCCTTGGTGCCATAGGGCTCCTTGAAAGTGAGGACCACGCAGGCGATGTGGTCCTGGTTCCAAATGGAGTCGAAGATCCTGTTGGCAAATCTCAGCACCATGAGGCTCTGCACCAACTCCTTGCCCAGGTAGTGGTCGATGCGGTAGATCTGGTCCTCGCGGAACAGGGAGGAGATGTGGTTGGACAGCCGCTCGGAGCTCTGCAGGTCCCTCCCGAAGGGCTTCTCCACGATGATGCGGTTCCAGCCTGTCTGGCTCATGCAGGACTCGTGGATGTTCTTGGTGACGGCCTCACAGACCGTGGGAGGCAAGGCCAGGTAGAAGAGGCGGTTGGCCTGTGACCCCCGGTGGAGGAACATGTGGCCGCTGAGGTGCTGGTAGGAGTCTGCGTCATCGTACTGGCCGGCCACATAGGAACTGCAGGCAAAGAAGTCCTCCAGCTTGAGCTCCTCCTCTGGGGCGGCCTTGAAGAAGGGCTCACTTTGCTTGTGGGTGTCAGCCACCGTGAGGCGGGGGTGGACGTGGCCCACGATGAAGGTGTTTTCCGGCAGAAGGCCATCCTTCCTCTTGGCCAGCTCAGCCGATGCACCCATCATGATGACTCTGTGTGTATCCGACCGATGGAAGGCATTGCCCCGGAACAGCTCTTCCCTCAGGATCCCGCACACCTGGGTCCGGCTCAGGGCCACCTGCTCGGCCATGACGCTGTCTGCGCTTCGTCACCACCGCCCGCCACGCTGGCAGCCCGGAAGTGCATGGCCGTTTGAAAAAATGTATCTTATGACATCAAGTTGTATACATTAGATATACACCATAAAATTTATTTTAAAATATATATATCCTTCAAAAGAAAAATAGAAGGAATCTTTATTCAAACCCATGTCCTCCTGAAATACGTGATTTTTATCTTTTTATTCTTAAATTGCATATTCAACATTTACAACTCAAATAAAAATCTATTTCCACATCTACCACTTCTAATAAAATTACTCCTTCTCATGGTGAACATTATCTTTCAGAACATCCCTGTACTAAATGACCCTCTTTTAAAAAATTTTTTGGTATATCATTCTATCCTTCTTATACCATTGTTCCTTCTATCACAGTATTGTTTGTTTGTTTTGCTGTAATCCTTTTCCCTTCCCTTTGCTTTTAAAGAGTATCTTCCAGTTGTCTCCCTTAACCATCCCATGTGTAGGAATCCTCCCCCTGCCACACCCAACACTATCTTCCTTTTCCCACAATATATGCTCTCAGAGAGGCAGTTGCTGGTTGCACACTATGCTCTCCTGGAAAAAGAAGTGCTTATAGTCCCTGAACTTGTGAGTCTCCCTACCCTGCTGTTCTGTATGCCTCGGGTCATGGAAGCAATGACTCACAAATTCTGCATGGCTACCAAGGCCTCCTTGATACCAGATGGAACAAACCTGTACCTTCTGGTATATCCATCCCCCTCCACTTTTTTTTCAAGTCTGTTCAATTCTGAGTGCCTCTGAAAATTCTCCTTTAACATATTCAAACTGATAATGTTTTTTTTTTTTTTCCTTTTTGAGATGGAGTCCAGAGTCTTGCTCTTGTGGCCCAGGCTGGAGTGCAGTGGTGCAATCTTGGCTCACTGCAACCTCCGCCTCCTGGGTTCACACTATTCTCCTGCCTTCTGAGTAGCTGGGATTACAGGGGCCGGCCATCATGCCAGGCTAATATTTGTACTTTTAGTAGAGACGGGGTTTCTCCATGTTGGCCAGGCTGGTCTCGAACTCCTGACCTCAGGTGATTCACTCGCCTTGACCTCCCAAAGTGCTGGGATTACAGGCGTAACCCACTGCGCCCAACCAGTATATACCTTTTATGGGAAGTGGGTGGCCTTTGCTTAGTTTAGTATTTTGTCAGATTCCATGATGTTGAAGAGTAAGCTTTTACCCAACCTCATGGCTACCTGGGGAGTCTCTTGAGATTACTTGAATGAGTTCTTGTATTTTGTGGACAGTATTGAACCCATGAATGTGAAAAAACTCAGTGAAGAGTTGCTGCTTTTCATCCCTTCTGCTTTCATCCCTTAAATGAGACTTTTCTGATAAAAGACCAGACCCAAATGACACAACTGGCCAAACCTTAAGCAGCTATCAGTGCTAGATGGCCTGGCTAATCAGCCCCACCTGAACACTTTTACAGATTCTTGGGCCACTGCATGAAAGTTATCTCCATTAAGGTAATGAATTCTGGCAATCTCCTGCCTTATAGAAACCCAAAATATAAATCAATTTAACAAACAACACAACATAGGCTAAATATACTAAAGCCAAGATATAAGATCTCACCCAAACACATTTATCTATTTCTAAGTACTAAATATTATTCATGTGACCAAGGCTACTCATTTCACTTATCAAAATACACAATGCAGAGATCTTAATATGACATTCAATGGGAACGTTCACCTTCCTTACTTGCCTCAGGATGCAGGCATTGTAGAGCATTTCACTTATTGAAATACACAATGCTGACATCTTAATAAGGCATTCAATGGGAACTTTCATCTTCTTTATCCACCTCAGGATGAAGGCATCATAGAGCATCATAATGGCTGATTTAAACATATCCAAATTCAATTAACTGCAATATGTCATGTTACAGTCAGCAGTCAAAAAGCAAGGTTGAAGCATAGTAAAGAATCTGTAACCATGTTTTCATAGTTGACTGCTATCAGTTTTTGATTTTGTACTTCCTTCTTTCCCTTGCTCCCCACATATGTACAAGCTGATGAGAAAGCCTAGCTTCTCTGTCCTTTGCTGCTGATGAAAGAATCACATCATCTTAGCCCCTGCCCATGCAGAGGAACTCTTACCCCGAGTCATACCCCTCTTCATAACAAAAATCTTAAGCCATTCTTCTTTCTTTGCTCTGTCAAGACATTTTGAGATGCCTTCCTGTTCCTTTAGACTTCAGTTATATATGCAGAAAACCTTTTCTTATCCTCCTGGTATGAGCATGTAGCAACATCAGTCTCAAAATCTGAACTGAATTTTTGATGTAGGAGTATCTATCCTGCCTTTCAAGCAGGGCAGAACAGAGTATTAACAGAATGCTATGTATATTAAATAAGTTAAAATATGTGAAGCACTTAGGACAATGTTTGGCCTATAGCCAATGTTCATCCTACCATGTAAGTTATTTTATTAGTAAATGCCATTCCCTCCCAGTGTTTTGACATCTTAAACACTATATTAAGGTAAATACGGTTTCTGGCAAGAAGCATAAGCATTTAAAAAAATGATTTCTTAACTTTGGAAGCAGTCAATCACTCCTGGGAGAATATTAAGATATATGATTGAAACTACAGTAGCAGAATAAAACAGTAACGTATCTTTCAAACAGTATCCTAACCCCACTTGAAAAGCATTAATGTAAATTATGTACATATGCAGATTTGTGGCCCATTATGTACAGCTCAGCCTTCTAATTCCAGTTTTCCAGCTTTGCCATTCCAAATTTCTGACATAAGTCCTGACCATCTGATACGTTATAGGAACTGGAATAGATATTGACCTCATAGCAATTATTCTTTTAGCCATAAAGCAAATAATGTAGAGAATTTCTAGTTTTACTTACTGTGAAAATGTCCCTGCTCTCATATTCTTTAGTGCCAGTGCTAAATAAGGCTGTACTAACAGAGAAGCTCACTTTGCCACAGTGCTGACATATCCAGCTGAATTACCTGTAAACTGACTCAATATGCTTTTTTCTTTCTTTCTTTCTTTTTTATGAAATAATCAGGTGAAGCAGATAATTTAGATTGGTTTGCTCAAGATTCCTTCTACCTCTCTTCCAGTATGCTAGGATTCTGGACATAATTTATATTCTGCTAAGCAGTTTCACTGGTACATGACTTGAATTTGTAATTGAGTCATGCAGACAGTGAGGAAGGCAAAATGCATCAATTTTGCTGATATGAATCAGGTCACGGTGGATGTGACTCTGGGACCAGAAGCAGTGATGGCATCTTCTTATCTCAACAGGCAGCTTTTATATACTACAACTTCTTACACAAAGTAGGCTCCTCCATTTGATAGCTTCATTCTGTAGTGTGGCAATGGGGCAATGGAAGAATTTCCTGAATATTTAATTTAGTATGTATCATTGCCCCTCAGATCTCCTAATATTAGATTAATAACTTATTTTATAATAATAATTATGTCTCCTTAAAATTAGCTAGAGTGAATTGTCTTTTCAATAGTGACAGATCTGCCTGTCAGAGTAATTGTACAGTGCTGTTGCAAGCTACAGATACATAAAAAATGAAAATCTGAGATTTCGTTTCAGAGATAAATGATTTTGAAAACAGCAAGAATTTTGTTAACACTGGTATATGGCTACTGGTAGTCATTACCATGTATTGATGTGTTAGGCACATAGGTACGTACATTATCACTGTGGTTACCTTAAATAAAGGGTATAAAAAAGCCAATACTTTAGCAAAGTGTGTGGTCTCTGCAATAAGCTATTTCTTTAATAAAATAAAAAATATGGGCATCTGTGGAGTGAATTGGTGATCTGTAACACACACCATTTAAGGGAAGAAAATTACAAACTAATCATTTAAATTTTCAGTTTAAAAATTTTTACTCATTCAGGAAGTTTCTGTAATTTCTTTCAATCATTTAACCATAAGTCTCATGTTGCAAAAAAATCAGATACAGAATCTGCCTTTTCAAATCACTGTTAAAAGCCTAAATTAATTTTGCAGCTTCACAATAAATGCTACGTGAACATCAAGGTATTAATTGGAACAAGATTGAACATAGAGAATTGGAATAGGGTTTTCAGTGAAAATTGGGAACACTATGAATAAAGCAAATTAAAAAATCCTTCTAAACCTTTTGTTGACAACAGAAACTGATCTGTTCCCCTTGTCTAATATACCTGTTATAGTTTTATTTGAAACAATACGTCTTTATCTAAATCCAACAGTATTACCTTGCTGTAGGAATTCTACACCCTCTGCCATGGTTGCATTGACACAAATGTCCTGACCTATGATGACAGTTAGATAAGAGTATGTCCTAGGGGAACAGAACAAGGTCTGGCACCAAAGTAGAAGACAGAGGCTCAGGCTAAGGAGGAAATAAGTCAAACTTAGATAAAACTATTTTTATATGGAAGTACTTAAAATTACTCTTTAAACATGTCGATTCAAGAGTGGGAATGTTTCAAATTGTTAAAGTGAATGATTAAAGTGTGTATTTCATACCTATGCTAATTGAAGTTGAGATGTCAGATATTATTTGTTGAAAATTTAGGAGGAATCTAAGACTTAAGAAGATAGAAATAGTGAAGGACTTTTTCCATATACAAATCAACAACTTACCTCAAAATATCTGTGAGGGTGTCAGATGACAGCCCCTTGCACTATGTAATGACAAATGCATTGTTGTGAAGAAAAGTAGTGTCTATGAAGAGTTCTCTAGTAATGTCTTCAAGTCACGGATGAAAGTGGAGAATTCTGCCATTAAAATAGTTCTAAAAATTTCAGAAAGAATAATGGAAACACATTGTGACAGAGACCAAATAACAACACAATTAGGAGTGACAAAGTAGCCTATGTGGTTAGACTTTGTTTCCCTACCTAAATCTCATCTTGAATTATAATGCCATAATCCCCATGATCCCCATTTGTTAAGGGAGAAACCAAGTGGAGGTACTGAATCATGGCAGCAGTTTCCCCCATGCTGTTTTCATAATACTGAGTGAGTTCTCAAGAGATCTGATGGTCTTATAAAGGGCTCTTCCTTTTTCATCTGGCATTTCTTCCTGCCACCTTGTGAAGAAGGTACCTTGCTTCCCCTTCGTCTTCTGCCATGATTGTCAGTTTCCTGAGGTCTCCCTAGCCACGCTGAACTGTGAGTCAATTAAACTTCTTTCCCTTATATATTATCCAGTCTCAGGCAGTTGCTTACAGCAGAAAACAAAATAATACAGTAAATGGGTACAAAGAGTAAGGTGCTGCTATAAAGTTACCTAGAAAGGTCAAAGTGACTTTGGAACTGGAACAGGCAGAGGTTGGGAATAGTTTGGAGGCTCAGAAGAAGACAGTGAAAAAGTTTGGAACTTCCTGGAGACCTGTTTAATGGCTTCAACCAAAATGCTGATACGGACAATGAATCCAGACTGAGGTGGTCTCAAATGGAGATGATAAACTTTTTGGGAACTTGAGCAAAGGTTACTCTTGCTATGCTTTAGCAAACAGACTGTGGCATTTTGCCTCGGCCCTGGAGATCTGTGGAATTTTGAACTTGAGACAGATGATTTAGGGTGTCTTGTAGAAGAAATTTTGAAGTAGCAAAGCATCCAAGATGTAACGTGGGGGCTCTTAAAAGCATTCAGTTTTATGTATTCACAAAGAGATGGTTTGGAATTGGAACTTATGCTTAAAAGGAAGCAGAGCATACAGGTTTGGAAAATTTTCAGTCTACAATGAAATAGAAAAGAAAAACCTACTTTCTGAGGAGAAATTCAAGCAGGCTACAGAAATTTGCACAAGTAACAAGGAGCCAAAATCTCTTTCCTTTTAAATTATCCAGTCTCATGCAGTTCCTTATAGCAGAAGAAACAAACAAACAACCAAAAAAAAAAAAAAAAAAAAACTAAACTAAAACAGTGGTCCTGGACCACTTAACAGAAAGAAGAACTAGAGTAGTAATCAGAATGTTTTAATTAGATGGCTTCTTTTTGGTAACAAACTGATAATAGAGACCCTGGAAATGAAATACATATTTTATTGGCACCATAGAAAATAACATCAAGTTGTATAAAAAAGTCCTCACTTGAGTCTATAGGGAAATATTAACACTTAAGATAACTAATTCTATAAATGCTTATAATATCTCCTTTGTAAACCCAAAATAAAATAATGAAAAATACATTAAAAATAATAGCCTGGAAGAAAAATAAAGAACAAAAGATATAATAATAGCAACAAAATTTGAAAGTTGGTTAGTAGATGATTAAGAGAGTATTATAATAGTAGTGGATAAAGCTGCAAGCCCAATTTACAATAAAGAATCCTCAGAAGGCTCCAGGAACAACACAGACAGTTATCTCTGCCACTGGTCTGAGGGAACTGTGTTAAGTGAGGAGACTTGAGTGATTTTTGATTAAAAAGCACTTAGATTCATGTGTTCCCTTTTCATTTTATGATACTGGATGATTATATCCCACTAGACATTCTGGAAAGTTACTTTCTAAGTTATGATTAATCACATAAAAGGGAAGTTCCATAAGATTATCAGTAAACTTACCAGCAAAAAACATTACAGGCCAGAAGGGAGTGGAATAATATATTCAAAAAGCTGTTAGAAAAAATATAAACCTGTCAAAACAGAATACTGTATCTGACAAAACTCTCCTTAAAAAAAAAAAAAGAAATAAAAACTTAGACTTTTCTACATAATCAAGCCAAAAGTGTTTGCTATCATGTTACCTTTTCTAGAAGAAATGTTTAAGGGAGTCTTTCAAGTTGCAATGAAAGTCCAGTGGAAAGTGACACAAAGTCATATGAAATATAAGATTCTCTAGGAAAAGTAAACAAATGAAGAAATATAGTAAATCTGTACTACAGTAATTTTGGTTTATGTAATATAAATAGCAAAGCATTTAAAATAAGAAATTTATGAAAATGGGTATATAATATATAAAGATGTAATTCTGACATGAATAACATAGCATGTGGGTGTCCAGCTATAAGAAAGAAGAGTTTTTGTATGTGATTGAAGTTAATTTGTTCTCAGTTTAAAATACATTGGTATAACTTAAAAATATTATTTGTAATTGCTATTGTAACCACAAAGAAAATATCTTTGAATATATATAAGATGACATGAAAAGGATATCAAAGTACAGCACTACAATAAAATCAATGAAATCATAAAAGATGCCAGTAAGAGAGAAAAGGAGGTATAAAAAGCTTATAAGATCTACATAAAACAATTAACAAAGTGGCAAGAGTCTTTCTTTAACAGTAATTAATTTAAATTTAATTGGATTAGATTCCCCAAACAAAAATTGTGGATTGTCTGAATGGATTTTATAAAATGAAAACAAAAACAGTATTAAAGTGTACGTTGTCTACAAGAGACTCATTTCAGGTCTAAGGACATACACAGGTTGCAAGCATAAAGATGGGAAAAATCAATCTATTTATATGATAACCAAAATATACCAGGAACAGCTATATCAGACAAAAATACACTTAAACATTTTTATAACAGACCAAATGATATTATATAATGATAAAAGGGTCAATTCACCAAGAAGATGTAACAATTATGAATATTTATATATTAAACCTAAATATATAAAACTATCTTGACAAAACTGAGGTTGGAGAGCAACAGCAACATACCAATAGTAGGAGATGTTAATACTACAATTTCAACAGCAGATAAATAAAACAGAAGATAATGAAAAAATAGGGGAATTGAACAATACTACAGTCAAATTGGACATAACACAGATACACAAAATACTCCTGCAAACACCGCCAAAACAGACATTTTTCTCAAGTGCTCGTGGAACAACCCTTAGGGGAGATCACATGTTAGGCCACAATGCAAGCCTTCACAAATTCAAAAGAAATTGAAATCATATAAAATATTTTTGATAATAATTATAGAATAAAACTAAAAATCAATATCATAAATAAAATTGGAAAATTCACAAATATGTAGAAATTAAACAACATATTAATCAATGACCAAAAAGTCAAGGAAGAAGACACAAAGAAAGTTGTAAAATATTTCAATTGTTATATCTTCTTGATGAATTTAGCCAAATGAGAATGAAAATGCAACATACCAAATTACGGAATGAAGTAAAAACAGTACTAAGAGGAAAGTTTATGATTGTAAATGTATACAAAAAGGGAAAAAGCTAATATAATAACCTAAATTTATTTCTTAAGAAACTAGAAAAAGAGGAATAAACTAAACCCAAAACTTCCAAAAAGCAGAAGGAAGGGAACAATAAAAATCAGAGACTGACAAAATTGAGAGTAGAAAAACAAAAATTCTGTGAAGCTAAGTTTCTCAAACAAAAGAAACTCAGAAATCAAAGAGGAGACAATATGGCAGATGACACCAAAATAAAAAGGATAATCGGAGAATGTTAGAAACAATTGTATGCCAGTAAATTGAAGAGCTTAAAAGAAATGAGTATATTCCTAGAAATGGTCAACCTACCATGACTGAATCAAGAAGAAATAAAAAATCTGGACAGACCAATAATGTGTAAGGAGATTGAATTAGTGACCAAATTTTATCAAACATTTAAGGAAATATTAACACCAATACTCTTCAAACTCTTCAAAAAAGTTCAAACAGAAACACTATCAAGTTCATTATGTAAGGTCAGAATTATCTTGATGATAAAGCCCAAGACGCTATAAGCAAAGAAAACTAGAGACCAATATCCCTTAGAAATATGGATGAAAAATCCTCAATAAAATATTAGCAAGCCAAATTTAGCAGCATATTACATGGTTTATACACCATGACCAAGTGGGATTTATTTCTGGAATGCACAGATGTTTCAAGATGCAAAAATCATCATTGTAATACATATAAATTTAATGAAGAGAAAGAATCCACATCATAATCTCAATTAATGCAGAAAAAGCATTTAACATAATTCAGTACTCTTTCATGATAAAAACCAATTAGGAATAGATGGAAACTATTTCAACAGGATGAAGGCCATTTATGAAAAGCCCACAACTGTCATACTCAATGGGAAAGACTGAAGGATTTTCCTCTAAGAATAAGTACAAGGCAAGAATTCCCATTCTGCCATTTCTATTCAACATACTATGGGAAATTCTAGTCATAAAATTAGGCAAGACAAAGAAAGACATCTAAACTAGAATGGAAGAAGAAGTAAAATTATTTCTGTTCATAGATAGCACAATCTTAGAAGTAGAAAATTAGAAAGACTCACTCCTCCCCAACAATAACAACAGCAACAACAACAAAACCTGTTAGAACTAATAAATTTAGCAACATTGCCAGGTGCAAAATGAACAGGAAGAAATCAGTTGCATTTCTGTACATGAATAGTCATAAATCAGTAAAGGAAATTAATAAAACTATTTCATTTGTAAAGCTAACCAAGAAGGTAAAAGGCTTGTGTAATGAAATCTATAAAATATTGTTAAAAACAAATTACAGAAACCACAAATATATACAGAGATATACCAGGTTCATGGCTTGAAAGGCTTAATGTAGTTAAGATGTCCATAGTATCCAAAACAATCTACAGAATCAATACGACTTCTATCAATTTCTCAACCACATTTTTTGTAAAAATGGAAAAAGTTAACCAAAAATGTATTTGGAATTTTGTGGGACACAAATTAGCCAAAACAATAAAAAGAATAACTAATCTGGAATACTCATATTACCTGATTTCAAAACATTACAAATCTGCAGTCATCAAAAAGGTACTGTACTAGCATAAAGACAAATAGACCAATAGAATAAAATAGAAAGCCCAGAAATAAAGCCACTTGCATGTGGTAAAATGATTTCACAAAGTTACCAAAACTGTTCAATAGGGAAACGAAAATCTCTTGAAAAATTAGTGTTGGAAAAACTGTATACTACATGTAAAAGAATGATGTTTGACTCTTCCCTCACATGATATACAAAATTTAATTCAAAATTAATTAAAGCCCTAAATATCTGAAATAAAACTATAAAACTTCTAGGGGAAATGCTTCATAACACTAGACATGGCAGTGATTTTTCAGATATTAACACCAAAAGCTCTGGCAATAAAAACAAAAATAGACAAATAGACCTTCATTAAACTTGAAGACTTCTGTGCATCAATGTGCAGAATTAACAGAATGAAAGATAATCTCTGGAATGAGAGAAAATATTTATGGATCATACATCTCCTCAGGGACTAATATTCAGAATTTGTTAGAAACAACACCTCAACAATAAAAAAGTCAAATAACCCAATTAAAAATGGTGGTTCAAAAACTTGAATAGGCATTTCTCCAAAGATGATATGCAAATGACCAACAAGTATATGAGAAAATGTTCAACATCATTAATCATCAGAGAAATGCAAACCAAAATCACAATGAGATAGCACCTCATATCCATTAGGATGGCTACTATCAAAATGAAAAACAAAAACCAAACCAAAGAGAAAAATCCAGTAAAAATTTGGCAAGAATGTGAAGAAATTAGTACACTCGTGTACTCTTGGTGGGATTGCCCAATGGTGCAACTGCTATGAAAAACAGCATGGAGTTTTCTCAAAATATTTAAAATGGAACTACCATATGAAACAGTAATCTTACTTCTGGGTATATATCCAAAAAAAATTTGAAAGCATAGTCTCAAAGTATATTTGCACACCCATATTAAAGAAAACACTTGTAACAATAGCCAAGTGATAGAAGTAACTAAAACATTGATTAACAGATGGTTGGATAAACAAAATGTGGCATATGCATATAATAGAATATTATTAAGCCTTAAAAAGAAAGGAAAACTTGTCACATGCTACAAGATGGATGGACATTAAAAATGTTATACTAAGTGAATTAAGTCCATCGCAGAAAGACAGATACTGTATCATTCCATATATATGAGATATCTAAAGCAGTCAAATATACAGAGGCAGATAGAATGGTGGTTACCAGTGACTCGGGGAAGAGGGAAAAGGTGAGTTGTTTATTCTTAATTGGTATAAAGTGTCAAGTTTGCAAGATAAAATAATTGCAGACATCGATTTCACAATAATTTGTATATACTTAACACTACTGAACTGTGTACTTCAAAAAATCAAGATGATAACTTTTATATTATGTATCATTTGTATGACTAGAATAAAAACAGTAAGAAGAGAAGCAGACACTCCAAATCAAACAATATATAATACAACAGAATTATCTGGGCTTTGGCCAAGCAGAACAAGAAAACAGTATGTTGATCATTTTGTGAGCTTGATTTTGAAAATGATTTCTTTTATCACACTCAAGACCAGCCTGTATACTGACTTCACAAACATCAGCAGGTACTAAGGTGCTAATGTTTGGCTATTTTCTTTTTTAATATGCAACCTACAGAGTTTTGCTGTTTTTTGTATCATTTAACCAAATACAAATTTCTGAAGTGAAATTCTTTATAATTTATAATTTTAAACTCATCTTTACTATCAATCAATCAGCTGAGAGTGTAAAATAAAGGCTTATTATACATGATCACACACAGATTAATTCAAACAGATCCTTTCAGAACAAGCTCCTGGAACATTTATTTTCAAGACAGGCATGAAACAGAGTACAGAAGACCCCCAAATGGAACCTCTAATACAGAAGTTAAAAAATAGAAATCCTCAGGCTGATAGAGAAGGTATATGTCATTATAATAGCTATGTACTAAGATTAAAGAGGTCCAAAACTTTGTAATCAAAACCCGAACATAACTCACAATACGTTTCTATTTCCTTCAACAATGGGCTATGATGAACAGTTCTAAGATGGAGATTTGAAGTGGTCCAGATTTCTTTGAACATTTAGAATGACAAAGAAAAACTAATAAATAAAAAGTGAGCAAATTTATTTTGAAGGAAAATGAGCTTGACAAGGGAGAATAGTAAAGTAAAATAGAGTTAGATACTGAAAAAACACTGAATTCATAGAGAAGACAATAAATCTGCATTCACCTTTCCCAAAATAAAATGCTTTTAAGAGTGGTAGGAGGAACTTGAACATGAATTCACATGATCAGTTTATATACTTACTGTATTAAAAGAAAATAAACTTTGTGGTAGCACTTTTGTATGACTATAATAAAAACAGTAAGAAGAGAAGCAGACACTCCAAATCAAACAATGTATAATACAACAGAATTATCTGGGCTTTGGCCAAACAGAACAAGAAAACAGCATGTTGATCGTTTTGTGAGCTTGATTTTGAAAATGATTTCTTTTATCACACTCAAGACCAGCCTGTATACTGACTTCACAAACATCAGCAGGTACTAAAGTGCTAATGTTTGGCTATTTTCTTTTTTAATATGCAACCTACAGAGTTTTGCTGTTTTTTGTTATTTTCAAGAATGTTGTCTAAAAATATATATTTATCCTATACCCCAAAGTGGAATAAAGGTGATGGTGAGCTGAGCTTTGTAAGGAAGAAAAAGAGCAAACAACTTGATGAGCATTTAAAGAACAGTGATTTAGAGTCATTATTTTGTTTGATATTTGCTGTAAGAATATAGTAGCTAATACTAAATTCAACTGATTGTGACAGATCCCATAGATTAGCTGCATAGAGGCTATTTTGAGAGTCATCTCCCTTATATTTTTTCCTTTAACAACTTTCTTTTTGCCCTTATTTTAACAAGACAGAGGGCATATTGTGAGTTCCTTCCAATTCCTAAGCTCCAGCAGGAAGCTTGCTTGCAGCTGGAATTTGTAATGTGCTGATGCATCCCAGGACTTTCTTCAGTTACATGTGGCACTTCAAAGGATGTTCAAAAAGACCAGTAGAGAGGATCCTGGGACAGCATCAGAATGGCAAAGAGATCAACATGTGAGGTGCTGCCTTTGAAGAAACACATGTAGCAGTAGACGTCAGAGCTTTGGTACATGTGGTATATTTTACTTGAAGAGTCAACTTAATGTACAAAGAGGAACCTGGGAAGAATTAGAGTCCCAAAGAGCCTGCTTCATTTAGATGGCAAATAATTTTCTTTGTTATTTAAACATATACAGCAGAACCCATTATGATATTTACATTTAGGAAATATAGCACAACAAAGAAACACAAAAAGAGAAGAAAAAGAAAGTGATTCTGGAAAAACAGCTGAGAGCATATATTCTTCACTTTTAGTAAATAAGCTCTTTTCATTACAAAATACAGCAGTGCCTATAATACCAAAACTAGGTTTATTATTTTCATGAAAATAAAACATTGTATCATAGCCTGTATTCTCTATAATGCCTATCTAATTTTCTGGTAATTATTTAATGGGGAAAAGGTGCATTAATTCTCTTGGGTTACTAACCAGAATTTTACCCACTATAACTAAATCTTTACACACGTGCATCTCATTCCTGACACTTAGTAAACAGACCATGTGTATAGAAGACCATAACACCACATCTGCTCAAAAAGAGATGTGTTCAAACCAGTTGCCTAGCTTTGGACAATTAAGTAAGTCATTGATTTTATCAGTAGATTTGTTTAGATTACATAGTGTAAACAGTGCCATTGGAGAAATTTTACGTCAATCTGCATGAGAGTTCATAAACTGCAAAGTTTTAGTGAAGAACAAAGGACGGACTATGAACTTTAGTAATATATGGGAATACTGATCAAAATAAATCTTCATTATTGTGTTGACTAGAGAAATTACTTATTGTTTTCAATTTATAACTAAGTTTCCTAGCAATCTTAAGTGTCTAAACTCTTCCAAATATGGTCACTAAAAATCAAAATGGATTCATCTTGAGAAAATCAGTAATATCAACCAACAAATCTTATAGTAAATGTTAAATTGGTGGTAAATGGAATAAGCAGTACAGTATCAATTTTTTTGTCACTAGTCTCTAGAAATATATTTTAAATTATCAGAAGATGGTATTCACTCCAATGAAAAGAATACAAATAAAATATTTGTTAAAAATATAATGTGATTACAAATCTGCCTAATAAAAAATGAAACGATGATGAAACAACTAAAATAGCAACAAAGAAGAGAACATCCCAAGACTGAAGAGATCCCTTGACCTCTTAGCAACTTGAAGACCTTGGTTACCATTGGATAAAAAGCCTGTATCAAAATGTAACATTTAGTAAATTGTCTAGTTCAGGCTCAGTTCCTTAAAGTTGCAGATAACATCCAAAGCTTAATTTCTGTTTTCAATTTTTTAAAAAATGAAATACATGACATAGACATATTAATACAGATAGCACATTAATGTATATTTAATATATTTAATAATAAAACATGTATTTATTTTCCCACTATCTACCTTAAAATATAATACATCCCCTTATCACTCAAGCTGCCCCTGAGTTACTCATCTGTCTCATCTTCCCTTCCCTCTAAGAAGTAACTATTATTCTCAATTTAGTGTTCTTGTTTACCTTTGGTATGTTTTGTAGGCTTGTTATAAATGCATTTATCCCTAAACAATGCAATGTTACTTTTATGTTTGCTACAAATATCATATATTTGTTTTCTGATGACTCCATTTTTTCTATCCTGTTGCCTAACACTTCCTCAGAAAAATAGTCTCACATGTTCTTATATATAGGTGTATGTTTGTTGTATTCATTTGTGTGTCTATTCCTTTTTCAGATCTTAAACTTATGGTACATTTCTTTCTCAGTTATGAATAGCCTTCCTATTTTCTAGCCTATACATATTTCAAAATCTCTAGAATTAAATCATTACTACCAAAAACACATATTTTGAATCGCAGTTTTTGAGAACATAGTTTTGTGTGACAAGTGAGAAAATTGAGGTAGAATTGTAATCAATCATTTGTAAAAATGATGACAATACCGAGTCTTCATATTTTGGATACATTGATTCAGGTCACTTTATGACTATCATCATTTCTGTATTGCCATCAGCTTTTATTTACTATTCTTTCTATAATGAGATTAAAATTTGGGAAGATAAGACAAAAAGACAAATGTCAAGACAATAATATTCCTCTATGAATTTAAAACCTATTCTACACTTTTTCCCTTCTTTATATAAAATGTTCATGGGGCATCTGGAGTGAATTTGCATATGATATATAATACTTATATGAGAAAATAATGCCATCAGAAAAGGAGTCGTCTCATTTTATCCAAATTAAATCATCAGTCTTACCTGAAATTACATCTAAACTTCCTCTCCACAGATACAGGGGAAGAATGATATTTTATTTCCGACACAGAATTTTTTTGGTGCCCCTTCGCCAGCCAGAGACTTCAATGTCTGGCAATGTCCCTGCCTGGGCCTCACTCAGCCCTGGGCTCACCACAGGAGGCACCCCACCCACTTGGCCAACAGCATGCGCTCCGACCCAGATCTGTACTCAGCCAGCAGCTGGGCCAGGCATGCCCCAACCTGCCTTTGGCCTGTGTGCCAGCATCTGGATGAGGGGATCACGTGGTGGCTGAACAGGGATGCCAACACTCCAAAGCCCCAAAGGAGGTATTACAGCATGTTAACAGCCCTTTCAGTCCACCATTTACAACCTGGCCAATGGAGGTGTGTTAATAGCTCTTTCAGTCCTATGGCCCCGGATTTGGCCAGAAGGTCTGGGGCTGGCCTGGCCCTGATGGATCTTCCTATTGCATGGAGTGGCCGCCCAGCATCAATGGAGGGCTGAGGGCTACAGTATTACTGCTTTTTCATACCTGCATTAAATGGGTCCTGAGTTCTTGTCCCCGGTCCAAGAAGAATGAGGTTATGCTGATAGCTGAAGGGTGAGTAGGGTGCAAAGTTTTATTGAGCAACAACTTTCAGTGGAGAGGAGACATGGAGAGGGCAACCCCCTACTCTACCTGAAGTTGGGTAGCTGCCCCCATTGCCTGAAGGTAGGCAGTCCCTAAGTGTGGATGAGTCCAGGGCTTTTATAGGCTCAGAATGGAGGAATGGATAATGATTTATTGGTTTGTGAGTAAGAAAAAAAAGGCTAAAACAAAGGCATTACTCAAAGGTGGGCATGACAGTGTAAAAAAAAAACAATTAAGGAAGGGTAGGTATATGTGAAATAGGTGAAATGTGGGGATCAATCAGAAGAAAATGCACCAAATGGGAAGACAGGCTCTCAGTCTGGTTTGTGGATTTATCTGAGACTTGTAGCTTGGCTTTCAGGCTTTAAACTGTCTTTGGTTTGAAGGTGGGGTTTCACAGTGGGCCCACTGCTACCTGCCTAGGGTTTGTCTGCCTCCTGCTGCTATCAGTTCTAAGACCAGTCACCCACTATAGACAAAACGTATTTGCATATATATATATTGCTCACATAACATCTTAATTTAGAAAATCTCACTTATGTTGATATCTTAAGTGTTTCATTCTGAGTTTAAATAGTTGAGAAAATGATATCTATGAGATATTAACAATATTGATATATATTTTTAAAAGTAGATATCTTTTTTAAATAAACACTGAAATTTAAGTGATATGATAATTTCATACTAATGATCATGTATTTGAAAACTGTATGAGGCATTTTCTTTAACATTCCTATATTTTGCACCATTGCTAAAATTTGTATATATATATGCCACTTTCACTTTCTCTATGGAATTTTTTATTTTTTCAACAAATTAATTTGTATATGTGTATTTACAAGGAATATGGTATGTCAGCATAAAATTTTTTCCCATGTAACATATAAGTTGAAATTTTGTGAAGTGATTTGTCTTTTTAGCCTCAAGATTGAATTAAAAAGATTTATTGATTTATTCTTATTACCTCACAGTTTATCAAAACATCATAGCTAAGTTACAGTTTAGTAAACAGTTATTAAACATAATATTTTATCAGGAATTCACAGTGTAAAAATATGAATGTGGTTATTATTTTCCAATTGGTTCATGTTTCATATATCTTTGGAATAATATGACACTGCCATTGATTAAAACTGTTAAAATTTGTGATCTATTTTTTAATATATATAAATGTTAAACTGTATAAACATCACATGCATATATCAAACAAGGGGCTATGTTTTATATGAATATTAGTAATTTAAATACAATTTTTAGTTATACACTAAAATTCACATGGTGATCTATCATCAAATGTTGTTTCTAATGATCAGGTTATGACATAATTAGGTCCTTAATTTTTTGGAATGCAAATAATTGGACACCATTTGACCTCAAAGACTTTTATGTGTTTTTTTTGTTTGTTTTTTAATTAGAGTTATCCTCTTTTAGGAATTCTGGAAAATTTTCCAAAACTAATTTTCTGAGATTTTCAAAATGATACTCAGTTTTTTTATATAGCTCTGACACACAAAGGTGCACATTGAAACCAATCAACAATAAATTTTAGTTCAACTGAAATATTTTGTACTACATTACATCCTATTAAAATCTTTTATTAAATATAATTGTATTTTGTGTGCCATAAATATCCTTTTATCAAATCTGAAATTTTAAATTTAACCTATTCAATGTATGGGCCATATTTGCCAAACCTCAAACACTTCATCCAAAACAAAACTGCTTTCAAACACAAAATTACTTAATTAATTAATTAATTTAAATGCTCTTTCTGTTTTGCCCAGGCAGTAGTGCAGTGGTACAATCACAGCTAACTGCAGCCTCGACCTTCTGGGCTCAAGTAATACACCCACCTCAGCCTCTCGATTAGCTCTAAATACAGACACACATGCACCACCACACTCAGATTTTTTTTTTCTTTTGTAGAGATGGAGGTTTACCATGTTTCCTAGGTTCGTATGGTACTCCTGGGCTCAAATTATCCGCCTGCCATGGCCTCCCAAAGTGCTAAGATTACAGGCATTAGCCATCATGCCCAGCCCAATTAAATTTATTTTTAATTTTAATATATTAAGGTACATTTTAAAAGAAGCTTATTAATAACAAGAAATAAATTCTAGAAAAAAACTATATTATGAATAATTAAAATCTAGCAAGATTAAAACTACTTAGATATAAATAAATCATTCTAGTAATGTTTTACATAAACCTGAGAAATATTTTACATTTGTCATTATTAAAACAAATAATTCTGCATGATATGTGGCTAAAATGAGAAGAGATAGCATTAAAGTCACTGATTTTTTTCTATATGTGTATATTTGTGTACACATCAGTACATGAGCATACATTTAATTTGTTTCTAATTTTGGAAGTAATTACATAGTAGGCAAAAAATCGTATTTTTCTACAGATAAAATTAGACTTACAATAAACTTTTCCTATAGATGTACTATAATGAGAAAGACATAGGAAACAAATCAATCTATTGCTAATCTATAAATGCTTTTGACATTTGTTTATTAATGACGTAGAATTTAATAAATATTTTCTAAGAAAAACTTCACTGAAAATAAAAGACATTTTATTGATTTGTATGGTATAAAATATTTGCTTTAAATCCCTTAGTGAAAAACATTCAGTGACATCTAAACTTTTTACATTCCTCCCTCACACATCATACACTGGTAATTGTCCCATGTAGCTTGGAATTTTGGTAGTCTTGAAAACCTTTAGTTATTTCCAAAAAATCAGTATCACTTTTAGAACTTTGGGGTAGTTTTTCCTTTCAAGTTAATAACACATTCTAGGGCTGTGAATTGAGAATACATTTAAAAAAATAGGCTTTGCTCAACTATAGGGATCAAACCACTTTTAACATTCATTATCCCTTACAGATACGTTTTTGCACTACTCAAACTCTCAAGGAAATATTTCTCAAACATGTTTCTTTCACAGTATCTGACATTTGTCTTCTTCAATTGAAATTGTTGTAAAGGAATCATCTGGAGAATATAAAATTCATTGGGAAAGTGTTCTGCCCTTTATTCCTACATACATCTTAACTCACAACATCTAAACATGGATGAATATGCCACTTTTCTAATATCAGGCTTCACATTACTAGAGATAGATTAGACAGACAGATAGATAGAGACAAACCAACAGTTAGATAGATAGGTAGATAGACAGACAGATAGACAGATAGATAGGTAAAATGTAGATGGAACATGAAAAGTGAGAAACTCTAGACTGAAATATTGAATTCTCATTAGATAGCCTTACTATTTGGTACTCCAGAAGTAATCCCTCACAGCATAAAACACTATATTAGGATTTTGAATAATGCCGTTATCTGGGGAATAAAAAATGTATCCTCAGCATAGATAAATTTTTCAGAGACATAGTTTTAGAAAAGTTCACATGAAAATTGAGTTGCTGGAAACTGATTTCTCTCAATGGAAAACCTGTCAATGCTACAATTCTCCGTGGTAATCTTTTAACTATCCAGAGGAACATGAGTTCCTTAATGTACAGAAACGTACTGAAACCCATCTTTTTGCCACTGTAAGAAATTTCACTTTATCAAATCTCTATGTGTCTTCTGCATCATCAGTCCCTATTCATATGTGTATATATTACACACATTCTGGCTCCTATTAGTCAGCACAAATAGATCTTCTAGTGTAGGAATATAACAAGTCTTCCTTAACTTCCAAATCAGAAAACCTGAGAAGAATTAAAAAGGAAAAAAAGCTTTCAAACCTGATCTGAATTAATGCAAAGTTACTAACAGTCTTTATCTTAACATGGCATGAATATCTTTACATTTTATTGCTGAAATATTAATATGTTTTATTAGAGTGTTACTTTAGATTCATGAAAGGTGTTTCATGGTACACAGTTTATAAAGCATATTACCAACTTGACACTTGACCAGTGGAAGTTTTTGAATTATATCTGGCCCAAAGATTTCAGAAAAGTCTTATGAACTTGTATTGCTGAAAAAGTAAACAAACTAAAACACATCTTTTGAGCCCTTAGAACACTCCAAATTGAATTATGTTCTCTATTATTCAATTATGATATTCCCCCCCCGCATTCTCTCACTATTTCTTAATTTTATTTATGCAAATGTCTGCATTTTGGTTTCTTTTCCCTCATGTCTTTTTGGGCAAAAGTTGTTGTTTGTCTTATTTTCATATATGTGTGGAATATACATGTGTGCATGCACACGTGTATATGTGTATTACACACATGTATATACATGTGTATATATACATACACACATATATATGTACACACACATGTGTTGTGTAATATATATACACACACATATAGTATATTGTGTATATATATACACACAAAATATATTCTATATAACATTGTGCATTATATATACACACTATATATATACACATATATATACATACAACATATATAAATGTGTTGTGTATCGATACACACATGTATATGTATATACATATATACACACAACATATATAAAAATGTGTTGTGTGTGTATTGATACACACAACACACTTATATATATGTTGTGTGTATATGTAATACATATATGTGTGCATGTACATGTGTATATTAGACACATAAATATATACACATATGTGCATACATAACACACATGCACACACTCAACACGTGTGTGCACATGTATCACACATCACACACATACAACACACGTGTGTATGTACACATGTGCGCACATTAAACATATATATGCATGCAACACATGTGTGCATGTACATGTGTGTATGTATTGCACACACTATACATGCGCACAAAACATGCATGTATGTACACATGTATGTATATAACACACATATATACACACAACACATGTGTGTACACTATGCATGTATTACATACATATATATGTGCATATGTATGTACATATGTGTATATATGCCACAATTTCTCTATTCTTGCCATAATTATTCTAATACATTTTCACATTTGGAATACAGTCAACATGCTCAAAGGTCTCACCTGACAGTTCAAGCTTGTGCTTTGGACTTCTAATACAGTTTTCAAATTTAACAATTCCAAACCGACCCTTTGCATGACTCTGTTCTTCTCTTCACATATTTCATGGCTGGTTGTTTGGTAATCCCCATTTTTCAACTTGTGTCTCAATTTTTCAGAGAGGCATTCCCAGACCACCCTAAAAACATTCCCTTTGTCATATTCAAAGAGAGAATTCTAAAAAAAAAAATCCATTATAGCATTATACTATTTTCATTTATGCTATTTATGTTGCTCATGCTTTATTTCCATGAGTTCAGGAAACATGTCTGTTCGTTTTAATATTACATCTCCTTGATTCATTACTAGAAGATAATGAGGTGTTTTATAAATGTTTCTTAAAGGCTGGGCACAGTGGCTCACACTTGTAATCACAGCACTTTGTGAGGCTGAGGTGAGAGGACCACTGACTCCAGCCATCTAGACTCCATCTCCACTGAAGAAGAGGAAGGAGAAGGAGAAGGAGAAAGAGGAGGAGAAGAAGAAGAAGGAAATATCTAAAGAAAAGAAACTTGTCCAGGCATGGTGGCAGCATTTGCCTGTAGTCCCAGCTACTCATCAGGCTGAAGTCAGAGGATAACTTGAGCCCAGAAGGTCGAAGCTGCAGTGATCCATGATCATGCCACTGCACTCCAACCTGGGCAGCAGAGTGAGATCCTGCCTCAAAAAATAAATGAATATAAAAATAAATAAATGTTTGTTAAATGCTAAATAGTTGTTGAAGAAATGTATCAATATAAACAGGACTATTTGGTGCCTTTATACTTAATGAAATATTTCAAAAATACTTGTTTTTATAAAATACAGGATCTTTTACACCTTAAAACAATTTGTTCATTTGTTTTAATATATCGAATATTTGTAAGACCCTTAAAAATTTGTGGGGCTCTAAAAAATAATTTTTCTTAGGTGATACCCACACTAATGCTCTAAAATTTAAGTAAATGTAGAAGTCTACTTTTATATTTTGTTACATAAAATTGACCTTTTATGGCTAATTTCCTCACTTGCTATTTTAGAATCACATAATTTTATGTAATTATAGCAGTTAAATTTAATAGCTAATTATAAAATCGTATCTTTTCACATTTTTCTACTTAAGTGAAAATAACAACATTTTTAAGCCTTTGGAGTGGAGACACACATCTTCACGCAGAAACACTCACTTGACTGATGTACTTCTGAAAGCTATTTCTAACAATAAAAAGCACTAAATCTGATAATTTTTTACTTTACTTCTGCATGTCATATCATAGATGTTGAAGATGACACAGGAAATTGAAATTGTAATTTGACTGAAATGTCCAATTAGATGCAATTAAATGGGAGTGTTTACATCAAAATACATGAGAAGAGTAGATTCTTTCCTACTTAATCTGCATTCCACAGAGGAGAAGGATATAACAAAATCACTGGTGTATTACAGAGATCTATACATTCTGTATCTTCTCCACAAATTCTTCCTAACATTGCTTTCCATGGGAGACTTTGGCAAAAGAACTTCCCAAAGATGGAATAGCCTTTAAAAAAAAAGGCAGGAGCCCTGTAAAAATTATTTTTAAAACAGGAAAAATGCAAAAATATTATGAATAA
Source organism: Plecturocebus donacophilus (assembly GCA_004027715.1). Lineage (NCBI taxonomy): Eukaryota > Metazoa > Chordata > Mammalia > Primates > Pitheciidae > Plecturocebus > Plecturocebus donacophilus. The sequence continues at coordinate 96,616 of PVKP010001589.1, read as the reverse complement.
TGATTCAGAAACAATAGGTAATAGACATTTGTAAATTGGAGTTAGTATGTATTTCTGCAAACTCTACATTAAGAGAAATGCATTATTCATAAGGTTTCCTTTTTCATACATTTAGAGTGGTATTTTCTTGTTACATCTTTAATATTAGTATTTTCTATGCAAATAAATGATTTTTGAAATAATGTATTTATTTCCTTATGTACTGTACATAGCAATATGTAGAATTTTTATGTAGAATATATATTTCAGAAAAATAAAAGTACAGAATGAATATTAAAGCTAATTAGGAAATAAGCTCTTTTTAAAAAAAAGTGTTACTTCTTAATTAGGAAGGTAGCTATATTCTAGATTTATTTATATAGTATTAGGTTGATGAAGAAGTAATTGCGGTTTTTACCATTGGAAGTAATGGCAAAAACTGCAATTACCTTTTCATCAACTTAATACTTGTCAGCATAGGCACGATGAACAATATTATTAGATTTTTAAAACTGTACTTTAAGTTTTGGGATACATGTGCAGAACATGCAGGTTTATTACATAGGTATATACGTACCATGGTGGTTTCCTGCATCCATCACCCTGTCATACACATTAGGTATTTCTAATATTATTAGATTAAATGAAATTCTTCATGTATAAGCACAGTGTATGTGTATAATTTACTTTTCATTTCTACTCCAAAGTTTTCTTAATTTTTTTAAAAAATAAAAGTACCCGGTTAGATTCATGTTGCAAACAATCCACTGACAAACAACACTTCCCTGGGGCCATAGTGTGAAACATTTAAACTCAATACTTGTATATAAACCAACCACTCTGCCTAGGCCTGTATTCACAAAGTGGTCCATTTTGCTTGCTATATTGCTTGCCATATGCTTTCTTAAATTGGCCAGTCTTCTATACAGCTCTTCGAACATGTTTCACGAATGCATCCTCAGCAGTAAGGAGGGGGAATGGAAAGCTAGCACAGCACAATATGGTCTATCTCATCTGCTTAGAATGAAGAGTCAAAACATACTTAGTTCTTCATAATTGATTCTTAACATGTATGCAAATCTACTCTCTATGTTCTTTGTTTTAATATTCAGTGTTTCTCCCAAAACTTTTTGCTTAAATCTGATGTTCTGAACAGTTATGTCACAGTAAGTTTAATACAATCCTAGTTAGTTATTAGTATCAGCAACATTTAAAAATGGTACCATAAACAAATTCAGTGAAAAGTATTTTAATGAAAATATGAACTATTGGTAGATTTTGTAATGGTTGTTTAAAATAGATGATTACTTATCCTAGATATTAAAGTAAAAAAATACCCAAATATTAGTATTAGCAATTCCTTGAATCTCTTCGCAAAAATAAATAAATAAGTCACTATTTTTAACTGCTAACCTAGAGCAGGAAGCTGCTTCTATGTGATAATTAACTTTGACATTAAAATTATTTAGTATAAGATAGAAAAAGTTTTGAGACAGCTTAAAATAGGATATACAGTTGATATGTCCAGTACTTCTATGAATCAACCTTAGTTTAATATATAACATTTATATGCACTCTATGTACCAAATAGTGTTGTTTATGTGAACATAGAGAAGTGATAGGCCACAAGAGAAAACTGGTCACAGAAAAGTGCTGAAATGGGTGGAGACCAACATTCTCTATGCAGCTATTACAAGAACTTCTTTCAATAAATTGGATCTTTTACACTGTCAAATTTGCTTGGCAAGGAAAATATTCTTTTTTTCAAAAAAAATATAGCACAAAATAAATCACTAGAAATTTATCCAATTATAGAAAAAAACCTGATATACCTTTTTTTCAATCTCCATCTTCATTCAGCCACAATTACTTATGATGTAAATTGCTTCTCAATGTATTTTGTCATTGCAAGGACACAGTTTTATGCCTTCCAGCAGTAATATTAAAAATGCTAGTATTACGACCTGAAAATGTTCAGAGTGATGCAAAATTAACACATTCCCAAATACCCAAGCATAAAGGAAAAGGAAACCATCTGCAGAAAGGCAGAAAATGATGCAGGGATAGGGATCACAGTATTCATTGCACCCCAGTTTTTTCTACACACACACACACACACACACTTTCCTAGTAATGGTTCATGCTGATAGTAAGGACGTAAATATATATTTCTTGGGAGATTAGTAAATGTACTCTGTTCCATCCTCATGTACCAGCCATGAGTGTAAACAAACGTAAACACAATGCAATTGAGGAGTTGGAGAGTAAAGTAAAGAAAGGATACTACCTAATTCACATGATCAAATTAGTATCTTAGAAGATCATTCTGGCTTCAGAATGGAAAATGGGGTAGAGAGGGCTATGAATCAAAGTAATGAGACGTTAGGATGCTTATGATACAGTCAAACCATAAAATAAGAGCAGTGACAGAAAGACTAGAGAAAATAAGTGTATTCAAGTCCACTTTGAGCCAGACAAAGTTATTTTTTCTCTATTTGCCATGAGTTCTGACATCGACCAAATCTTGGTTGGTTGACAAAACAGATCTTGATATGAAAATACAACTGAAGAGTACTGCATAAATAATTACAGGCATGGATTTTTAAACTAGAATCCATGATCTCTGATGGAATCCCTAGATAAAATTAAGGGTATCAATATACTGGATGTAAAAAAAATTAAATATCTTCTTTTCACTGACTTCAATCTAGCATTTCATTCATTATGTATTAGGAAACAAACCACAATAATTTTAATTGTATTTGTAAATTTGTCAGCCATATAAATTATATTTTTATATTATTACATTACAGTTGTTACAGATTTATCTAACTATTGTTTACACTCTTCTACTATTTCTATAGCTTTCAAATTACAGTATTTATTAGAAATGCCAGTTGATCTTAGTCATATGTATGTTAATAAACAAGCATATACATTGTGATATCATAAATCTGTTTCATTGAGATTTGATAACAATATTGTAATGTAATTGGCTCCTGTGTAATCTCAGGCATTTTTTAATGTATTGGGAAAACAATTTTCCATACCTTTCTACTGGCAATGAAATGTGAAACCCTGCTAATAGTAGTAGAACTGTACGTATTAGCTTTGTTAGCAGAGGCTAACTTTGACCATATGAAAGATCTACTTGAATTTTAGATAGTTCATCACAAGTTGAAACTGATAAATGTTTGTTTCATTTTGCTTCGTTTTGTTTTTCCTACCTTCACAATTCCACCTAATGCTATGGAATACACACACAGCAAAGTATTGCAAAATTAAACATCAGAATCCGACGTGTGGCTCTGAATTCAGGGAAAATTTTAAAGAAGTTAGATACATAGAGGAGTCATGGGAATGGGTAGAAAGAATGTCTACAGGGCAGGTATGGTGGCTCAGGCCTGTAATCCCAGCACTTTGGGAGGTTGAGATGGGCGGATCACCTGAGGTCAGGAGTTCAAGACCAGCCTGACCAACATGGAGAAAACCTGTCTCTACTAAAAACACAAAATTAGCCGGGCATGGTGGCGCATGCCTGTAATCCCGGTTACTTGGAAGGCTAAGGCAGGAGAATCACTTGAACCCGGGAGGCAGAGATTGCAGTGAGCTGAGATCACGCCATTGCACTTCAGTCTGGGCAACAAGAGTGAAACTCCGTCTCAAACAACAACAAAAAAAGAATGTCTACAGAATGTTTTCTTACTAAAGGATGAGTGAGAAACAGCTCAGGAGACAATTCCCAAAGGCTCTCATGGCAAGAGCTGGAGGGAAATGTGACCAGAAGTCAAATTAACTCCAATTGTCACAATACCTGCAAAAACCAATGAGTTTGAATATATCACTAAAATTTACAATGAAATTCTCAATAAATATTTTGTTTGGATCCTTGTTTGGGTATATCGTCTATATCTAAAGCAAGAATTATTATTCTGTTGTCTTTTTGGTAGAAGAAAAATAGCACTGGTTCATGCTGATAGTAAGGGCATATATATATATTTATTAAATGATTAATAAATGTATTCTGTTCCATACTAGTGTACCAGACACAAGCACAAACAAAGGTAAACATAGTGCAATTGAGGAGCTGGAGAATAATTCTTTTTTCCTACCAGAAAATTGTTTTTAAAAAATTTTATTTTATTGTTAAAAAATTATCCTACTCTCTTGATACAGTGTCTGCCTACAGTTGACAAACAGGATTGAGTCAAGATATGCTAAATGCCATGGAATTTAAACCATTGGCACACTTGATCCTAGCTGTAATAGCAGTCCAAACATAATGGTGATGGATGTTGGTAGGCAGAAATCATCATTTATCTCTGGAGTCTCTGAGTGTGTGTAATGTTCAGGAAAAAAATATTTTAAACTGATAATTCGGGATAGTGTATCTTTGAAAACTGATCAGGCATTTTTATGACTGGGAAGAGGTCCTTTAAGGCAATGGAGAAGCTAACATCATATTATTGGGAATTAATTATGTGTGTGTGTGTGTGTGTGTGTGTGTATATATATATATTTCCCAATAACACCATTTATTGTGTTATATATATTATGATATAATATATAACAATCATGTATTATATATAATACCAGTATGGCATATTGCAATAATTGGGCAATAGGCATACTTAATTGCTGCTAGGCCCTCTCAGCTGACAGAGCTAGAATATATATGTGTATAATCCTTCTATATACATGCATGTATAAATATTTCTATATGTATTTATCTGTATCTATATTAAGCTCAGAATGAGTTTAATTACTTCCAATTCTAATCCTTTACCACACAGATCATTCATTCAGCTCTCATGAGAGCTTCTCTCATTTCAAAGCTATAGCTATAGCTTTGGAACCAGGGAATCTTGGAGAAATGGCTTAATCTAGGATGGGTCAAGCCTGTACAAGATGAGCATTTTATAGTGAAAAAAAGTAAGACTTACTAAAAATAAATGGATAAAGTCATATCAACAGGACACAGATACTAACTGACAAACCCCCAGTGTCCAAAATTGTAACAATTCAAGCATGAAAATAAATAATATTCAATTGTACACCAAATCATATAAATAAATATTTATGAGTTACTACTGTGAATACATATTTTAAATAAATAAATAGAGAAGAATGGACAACTCTCTATTGCAGAAATCAGAAATATTCCAAATTATATACTCATAATACTGTGCTCAAAAGAAGTGAGCAAATAACTCTCTGCTCCTTAATTGTTGGTTGCTCATAGGGACTTTTTTTTTTTACAAGGAGTTAAATGAAAAGGGAGACCCAGAAAGAGAATCTGCCTCACCCATCAGTTATCCACCTTTCTCAGAGCATGCAGCCAACAACTGGCTGTCACTAGGTCAGATGACTGTCACTGAATGAATAAAGGATAGAAAAATGGACAAATTCTGGGTGTACTTCATGCACTAGAGCTTCCCATGGGTGGATCCAGGCAAGTTAAGACCACACTTTTGCTTAGTTATGTGCATATTCTCTATTCTACTTCTTCTACTCCTTGTACCTAAAAAAGTACTTAAAAAATATCTTGCACAGGCTGGGCGCGGTGGCTCATGCCTATAATCCCAGCACTTTGGGAGGTCGAGGTGCGTGGATCACGAGGTCAAGAGATCAAGAACATCCAGGTCAACGTGGTGAAGCCCCGTCTCTACTAAAAATACAAAAATTAGCTGGGCATGGTGGCATGCACCTGTAGTCCCAGCTACTTGGGAGGCTGAGGCAGGAGAATTGCTTGAAACCAGGAGGCGGAGGTTGCAGTGAGCTGAGATCGTGCCATTACACTCCAACCTGGGTAACAAGAGCAAAACTCCGTCTCAAAAAAAAAAAAATCTTGCACAAGAATACTCCTTTTTGGCCATGGTTCTAAAAATTCAAAGTAACTCAATCATAGGAAAAAACTCTGACCCATTCTTTAAAGCAGAAGTTAATGCATTTTAAAATTCTGAGCCCCTCACTTGTACATGTACCTTCAGTCCTATGAGAGGGACCCTGGTAATGTGTTAAAGTGATCATATGGCTTTATAAAAATCTGTAATAAAAATACAGAAATTATACAATATTGAGTAAAACCGCAGTGTCTTTTCACTCTAACTTCATTGACAGTATCTTCTCATCCCATATGGGAACCTACTGCATTTTTGAGAACCAAGATATTACTATTAATATCACACATTGCACCAACTCACTTAGCATTGCATTGTGTAAGTAAGGGGCTACAGGTTGGAAGGTAACATAAAAGGGTTCTTTTGCACTGTTGTTGCAAGTGGAAATATGTCAGTAATAAAGGGAAGCAACGTTTAAAATGTGTGAAACCAGCACTAATCTGTGGAGAATACTTCTAATCATAAAATTGCAAACATTTGGAACCTTGCCAAAGGCTGGTGATTAAAAAAAGCTAGTTTCAATTCTCAGCCTGGACAATATAGCAAGACTCCATATATACGTGTTTTTAAATTAGTCAGGCATGGTGGCATGAGCCTGTAGTCCCAGCTGAGGCAAGAGAATTCAGCCCAGGAGATTAAGGCTGTAGTAAGACAAGATGATGCCACTCCTGCACCCTGCCTGGGCAACAGAACAAGGCCTAGTCTCTAAAAACAAAAAACCCCACTCTATTCTGTCAAGTCAATGTTCACTGATAATGGAGTATATGCCATTATAACACTGTGTGTGTGTGTGTGTGTGTGTGTGTGTGTGTGTGCTTGTACATATTTATCTACTTTCCCTTTATTGATGGAATCTCATTACAATGATCAGAGTTTTGTATCCTGCTCCATTCCTAAAAACTGGAAGAGTATCAGTGAGTCACACATTTCGCCTATCCCAACTATTTATAATAAAAACACATTTCAATCAACCATGCTAAAGGAAATAGTTACTTTTCTTCTACAGATCACGATATTAAAAGTAAACATCAACTGAAAATAAGATTAAAGAGTATTCAGGAATAAAAAATTAGAAAACGTACTGCAGAATTGTGTTAGGCAGATTATTTAAAGCTTATTTTCCTAGATTTTGTGATTTTTGTAGCACTAGTGGAATTAAAAATTTATAATGGGGCCGGATATGTTGGCTCATGCCCATAATTCCAGCACTATGCGAAGCCAAAGCAGGTGGATAACTTGAGGCCAGGAGTTCAAAACCAGCCTGGCCAACATGGCAAAACCTGTCTCTACTAAAAATGCAAAAATTAGCGAGGTACGGTGGTGCACACCTGTAATCTCAGCTTAGTTGGGAGGCTGAGACACAAGAATTGCTTGAACCTGGAAGGTGGAGATTGCAGTAAGCCATGATTGTCCCACTGCAGTCCAACCTGGATGACAGAGAGATTCTCTCACAAAAAGTGTATATATAACAGTGTGCTTTTTAAAATAAAAATGTATCAAAGTAAAGTAGAGGCAAATAGAAAACAAATAGTGAAAAGGTAGATTAAAATGAAAACACATTCATAATTGCATAGAACGTAAAAGGTCTCCTGTTTTGTCCAACATGGTAGCAACTAGCCTTATGTGGCTATTTCAATTTAAAATAATTGAAATTTTTAAATAACTAAATGTTCAAGTCCTCAGCCACATTTGCCACATTTGAAGTTTTCAATAGTGACCTGTGGCCAGTGGCTATCATGTAGTAACACAGTGCAGAATAGAACATTTCCATCAACACAGAAAGTTCTATTAAACAGTATTTTCTAAATATCCCAATTATAAGGCAGAGATTATCAGATTGGATAAGACTCTTTAACTATAGAAACATATAGACTCTTTAACTATAAAAACATAAATAAGTTAAAATTAAAATGTGTATACAAACATCCACAGACTTAATCCCCTGCCCTTTCAATCAAATTCTATGTCATTGAGGTCTATCTTGACAAATATGTATGAAATTGCATTCTCTCACTCCCATAGTCTGATATCTACCAATGCCTGTATCCTTGTATCTTTATTCTCGATTTTATTTTTATAGTACTTTCAATAGCACTTCAAAATGACATGTATATTTAATTTTCTGTCTCTCTAACAGGTAAATTCTATTAGAGTAGGTATATTTACCCTTTTTTTTCAAGCACATATACTAAGAAGCCAGAACAGAGGCTAGAGAATAGTAGACACTCAATAAATATCTATTACATTAACTAATTAATTGTCACACCTGAAGCTCAGCACATCATGTTGCTGGAGAAAAATATAGCTTAATTTGAAGTATACATGAAGGATACAATAAAAAATATGGCTAAATTAAGGTCTAATATGTCATGCAAAGATATATTTTCACTCCAGTAAAAATTTTACTTTTCCAGAAAGTTATACATTAAATATATTTATTAGAAAAATTACCTAATTTTTTAAAAGATGCATTCAAAAAAACAAGATATAAGTAAAGGTTTAGTAGATTTTCAATAGGAATTTAGGGACTTGGGGATACAAAGAAGAGTGGAAATAGCAGTGACGCATGAGTGTATGAACATCTCTTTTCTTTTAGAACTCTTGGGACTCCTTAGAGATGAAACTATAGGCAAGGGCTGAACATAAAAGATATTATATTTTGCTAAAAGAATTATCAGATCAGAATTGGAGATCCTCAGTACAAACAACATAAACTGATGGTAACCTGTAGGTAATACTGCAAAGCCTACTGTGAGTCCACTGGAAGTCACCCAGTAAGTCACTGAATCAGGGAGGATTTTGAGTACTGCTTGTTGTCTCAAGTGTCAGCACCTATTCACTGTGAGAGGGCAGTTTAAAAGTTTAATTATGAGGGAAAGTCTGCTTGACAGAGACATATTTTCTTTCTTTTTGCGCATCAACAACAACAAAAAATAGAGACATTACAAGATCCATGAGTTTGTCTTTTTTTTTTTTATTTTTCATCCGAAGAAATTTGTTTCTTTCTTATTGTACCAATAAAATGTCCCTGAAAAACCATCTGTCATCCATGAGGAAGAATAATGATAATGTCTTTGAAAAATTCTAATGACGTGATTACCAAATATGGCAGAAGAATTAACGGAGACAGCAGCATCAGAAATGTGGAGGAGGAGCTGTAAAATAACCCAGGCACTCTGCGCTATTGCTCCTCAATCAGTGGGGGTAGTGACCAGCGTTATTTGCTCAGAAAGTTATTTGCTGAACATCAGCTGGCCAAGTTGTTTTATCTGTCTCTGTTTTTATCATGATTCATTCGAGTTTCAAGTGGCTCGGAAGAACTACACAGATGTGGAGATAAAATTTCAAACTTGGAAAGAGAAGACAACAAAATATTGACTGACATTTTCAAATGAAAACCCTTCATCTAGGAACTTATTTAGTGTTGTTCATGGAGAAGGTGACCTCTTGTTATGAAGAACCAAACTGTTGTATTCTGATAAAACTGTCAAAAAGGAATACTGGGCTGTTCCTTTACAGAAGGGCATAAAGAGTTGACTTTAAAATAATGCTGCCTCCTCCTCTTGGGAGTTTCTTAACTACAATCTGTTCTGCACACATAGAAAATGATAACTGAATAGCAAAGTATGACAAATCCTAAATGCAATTAAGTTTTTAGAAGTGTGTGTGTGTGTGTGTGTGTGTGTGTGTGTGTGTGTGTGAAAACTAAAGTTATGATCTGAAAAATAAGAAGAAGATCTTTATTTCTCACATAATACTGAAGTACTAAAAGAGATATACTGAAACTTGGTAGTTGTTTTTTTCTTAATTGTCATGACTATTGTTTATTAAATATTTTTTTCATTTTTCTTTGCTATTGTTCTCCAATCCCCAATAAAGATAAAACATATCCTATATTAATATAATTTTAGCATTTAAAGTAATCTGAATTAAAATCTATAATAAACTAATTATTACAGTGCTTTGAAAACAAAGAAATTGAAGCATTATTCTTTTTAGGTCTCACAGTTACCTAGAGGGGGAACTTCTAAATATAGCTACTTGTCATTATATTTAAAATTTAGCATTATTTTCTCATGAGAAGAAAAATGAAAGTGGCCAGAAAGCTGAGTCATCCATTAACTCATTTATTCATCTTACAAATATTTATTGTGCCTTGACTAGGAGACAGGCATAGTTCTGGGGACTTGGAGAATACATTAGTAAACAAAATGATTGAAGATTATTGTTTTGTAGAGTGTATATTCTAGGGTGAAGAATATGAAATAAAGAACATAATAAACACATGACATGTTTAGTGAGGTAGCATTTCAAGAGTTGGGGAGGGGTGGGAAAAGGAAAGAGAAGAGAGGCTTCACAGAGCATTATGGAAATTGCAATACATGAGGTGCCAGGGCTTGTTATGATCTGGGATAAAAGACACATGAATCCTAGTGACTTCAAGACTGACAGTAGTGGCAAGGTTTATTTATGTGTTGAGGGCAGATAAGATTGTTTTCAGGGACTCCTCCCTCTCATTTGATGACAGAGGCAAAAGATTTAGTAAAGTCTTGCCTCAGTACACCTGCCCTCTCTTAACCCTGTGGTGGTAAAGGCTTAGGGTTGGTGTTGCTTTATACTCAGAGCAATACTCAGACTCATTTATTTTAATTCATTGGCAGATAAATATCTTTAGCCTGAGTGTGTATGCTTTATCTTGACCACTGTTTTATGGGCTGAAAGAATTCCGTAGAAGCAGCCTTCTGTACCAAGGGCAAGTATTGTTGCTTCTTCTTTTTTCACATGTTTACTCCTTCTTTTTATGGGAGAAGTGCAAAGTGCCCAGCACCTCTGAATTAGTAAGTTATCAATAAATCATCATAGTGTTCAGAATATTTCATTATCTACCAAGATGTCTGAAGATAGATGGAATACTTTTAGACTATAATCTTGATACCCATGCTTGACCAAGATATTTGTCTCAATTATAGAGCTTTGTTAGTCCATTCTCACGCTTCACACTTCTATAAAGACATACTTGATAGTGGGTAATTTATAAATTAAAGAGTTGTACTGGCTCCTGGTTCTGCAGGTTATATGAGCTTCTGCTTCTGGGAAGGCCTCAGGAAACTTACAATCATAATGGAAGGTGAGTAGGAAGCAGGCACATCTTCACATGGTCAGCAGGACAGAAAGAGGGAGAAGGGGGAGGGGCAATACACTTGTACTTATTTATTTATTTATTTAGACGGGTCTCACTTTGTCAACAAGGCTGGAGTGTAGTGGTACAATCAGCCCACTGAAGCCTCAAACTTTTGTGCTCAAGTGATCAATCCTCTCACCTCAGCTTCCAGACTAGCTTGGATCGCAGATGCACGCCACTGAACCTGGCAAGTTTTTTGTATTTGTAGAGATGAGGTTTTGCCATGTTGTCCAGGGTGGTTGCGAATTCCTTGGCTCAAGCAATCCACCCACTTCAGCCTCCCAAAGTGCTGGAATTACAGGTAGGCACCACTGCACCCAGCCACTGCATGCACACTTTCAAACAACCAGATCTTGTGAGAACTCACAAAAGAACAGCAACGTGGAAGTCAGCCCCCATGATCTAATCACCTCCCACCAGGTCCCTTTTCCAACACTGGGGATTACAATTTGACATAAGATTTGGATGGGGATACATAGACAAACCATATCAAGAGCCTAGCAGAATGGAGCTGTTTTTTTTTTTTTCTTGTTAAACATTCTTAACTGCTAAAGTCATAAGGTATTGTACTAGTTTCCTAAGGGTGCTCTAACAAATTATCACAAATTTGGTCACTTAAAACAACATAAATTTATTGTTACAGTTCTGGAGACCATAAAATCCAGCATGCCAGGTCCCCTCTGGGGGATTCAGGGAAGAATCTGTTTTTGCTTGTTGGTTGGTTTGTTTATATTTATTTGTTTTGCTTCTTTTAGATTCTAGTTGTTGCCCTGGCATTCTTGGGCTTGTAGCCTCATCACTCCCATCTCTGAGACCGTCTTCACATTGCCTTCTCTGTGTGTGTCTGCATGAAATCACCCTTCGCCTTTCTCTTATAGGCACACTTATGATGTCATTTAGGATCTACCTCGATAATCTAGGATAATCCAGGATATGGCTCTTTCTGTTTAGTTTATTATTTTTTTTTCATTATCTTTTTTGAGATGCAGTCTTGCTCTGTCCCCCTGGGTGGAGTACAGTGGCGTGATCTTGGCTCAATGTAACCTCCACCTCCTGGGTTCCAGCAATTCTCCTGCCTCAGCCTTCTGAGTAGCTGGGATTATGGGAACCTGTCACCACAGCTGGCAAATTTCTGTATTTTTAGTAGAGACAGAGTTTCACCATGTTGGCCAGGCTGGTCTCAAACTCTTTACCTCAAGTGATCTGCCCTACCCGGCCTCCCAAAGTGCTGGGATTATAGGTGTGAGCTACTGCACCGGCCTATTTCTTTATTTTTGAGACAGGTCTCACTCTGTCACCCAGGCTGGAGTGCAGTGGTACAATCTCAGTTCATTGCAACCTCACAGGCTGAACTGATCCTCCCACCTCAACCTCCTGAGTAGTTGGGTCTATAGGTGCCAGCCACCATGCCTAGCTAATTTTTGCATTTTTTGTAGAGATGGGGTTTCACCATATTGCTCAGGCTGATGTTATACTCCTGAAGTGATCTGCCCACCTTTGTGTCCCAAAGTAGCTCTCTCCTTAGACCATTAACCTAACCTTTCACCTTAGAAGACATATTCCTAGGCTTTATGAAATTGATGTGGTTATCTGAAGGAGGGACCATTTTTCTTCCTGACACAAGCAGGACAAAAACAAAACCCACTTACTGGAGGAAACTTAGATGTTATTACTTTGACAAGAGAAAAAGTGTCAAAGCAAAGGCTGTAGGAGACACTGAGGAGCTTTTCAGCAGAGAAACTGCCAGTATTATGTTTCCTTTGCCATTTGTAGTTAGACTTTCAGTATCTTATCTTTACCAGCTTTTGGAATTAAATATATTTACATCTTTCCATACCTATTAGGAATGCTGAAAATAATAGATTCTTGACCCATGATGTCAAACTATAAAACAACTAAGTGTATACATGAGATAGGAAAAAAATTCAACTGCCTTCTTCATTAAAAGTCTTATTTAAATATTTATGTTTTATAAGAGTAAGCCCCATGTAATTATGTTCCATTATATCATTTTAGCAAAAATATGCTAATATATTTTGAAAGAAATTATGTGCTAGACACTATTCTTAGAATCTTCATGTATTAAGCTATTAAATATACTCAACAACTTAACGAGGAAGGATGTTATTATCCTCATTTTTCACATGAGGATCCTAATATGGAGAGATGCTGGGGGTGGGAATAATGCTACATTCAACTCAATTTGCACAAAGTTCTACAAGATTTTCTCAAACACAAACTTCTGAGTCTGCCCTCTTGACTACTGCACTAGACTAAGAGTGAAGTTACTAAGACCAGTAAAATGAGATGTATTTCTTTTCTTTTTTTTGAGATAGAGTTTTGCTCTTGTTGCCCAGGCTGGAGTGCAATGATGTGATCTCAGCTCACTGCAACCTCCACCTCCCCAGTTCAAGTGATTCCCCTGCCTCAGCCTCCCAAGTAGCTGGGATTACAGGCATGTGCCACCATGCCTGACTAATTTTGTATTTTTAAGTAGAGACAGGGTTTCTCCATGTTGGTCAGGCTAGTAGTCTCAAACTTCCAACCTCAGGTGATCTGTCTGCCTTGGCCTCTCAAAGTGCTAGGATTACAAATGATAGCCTCTATATCCAGTGACATATTTAATAGAAATATTTTAACTCATTTATTTGGATAGAAATGGATGTAGCAACAGCATTATGCTGGTTTGTCAGTCAAAGTCCTTTTGCCTCCCCAATCCCAAAGAGTGAATAAATCTAGTCATTCTATTTTCTTCAATTTTACTGTTAAGTCTATATCAAAATTAGGTTGAAATGTTCATTGTCATAATTTTACACTTAGTATTTATATCATTTTTACTTAAGTAAACTGTAGGACCTGTCAACATCATAAAAGAACTTTAAAATTTTAGAATGTAATGTATTCATTTTAAAAACTGATTTGTTTTAGTAGTACATATTGTTTATATCTTATAATGGTGTAAAATGTATTCACATGCAAAACTGAGATTGTGAACCCTATGATATATGAAATTATATAAGGAAGAAAACAAAAGTAATTATTATTGGGTTCCTATTATAGGCCAGGCACTTTTCACTGTAAAGCAGAGTGGATGAAGTAGTCATTTTATAAACTAATATACATACATATACCTACATATTTAAAAGGAATATATAAATAATAAAAAATATATATAAACATATATTTACACATATACATACATAACACATACACACGCATACCCATACATATGTGTATATATATATGTATATATACATGTTTATAGACATATACACACATACATATATAGATGTATATATACACACACATACATATATATATATGTCTATACTAGTAGAAAAAACATGTTTTAGATATACCATGTTTTATATATACCATATATATATATGTTTTATATATACATATATGTGTTTTATATATACATATCTATATGTGTTTTATATATACATATATATATATGTTTTATATATACCATATATATATATAAAACATGTTTATTTTCTACTGGTTTGCTTTTTCTGGAGATCCATGACTGATATAATAGTTTAGCTTGCTATGTAAATCATATACAAAAATGCATATGTGTATATATATACACACACACACACATGTATTTTTGTATACAATTTACATAGCAAGCTAAACTATTATATCAGTATAATAGTATATACACATATGTGTATATTTATATATACACAAAATACCTTGTGTGGGCTGGCATAAGAATGTCTCTCTTTCTCTCTCTCTCTCTCTCTATATATATATATATATAAAATACACATATGTATTTATATACATGGATATGTATGGGTGTGTATGTATATGTCATGTATGCATATATATATATACGTGTGTGTGTATATATGTATATGTGTATGTTTGTGTGATATATATATATATATATAGAGAGAGAGAGAGAGAGAGAGACAGATAGACAGAGATTTTGTTTATCTCATGAAGGGTGGCAAGTCCAAAATCTGTAGATTACTACAGCAGTCTGGGCACTCTAAATCAGCTGATATTGCAGAAATTCTTCTTTCTCAGGTAACCTAAGTTTTGTTCTCCAGGCCTTTAACTAATTGGATGAGATCCACACATATTATCCAGACAATCTCCTTTCTTTAAGTCAACTTATTGTGGAAGTTAAACATATTTACAAAATACTCAACCCAAGACTTAGATTAGTGTGTGAATGAAAAAATAGGTACTATAGCCTTACCACATTTATAGATCCAAGTAATGACCACACTTATTTTTCTTTATGTAGAGGGAATACATTTATTTACTTAAAATTATGTGCTCTCTTCTATTACGATATTTCCATCACATCTTTGCTACTCACTAAAAAGAAAACAAAATGGTGGAATACTTTTACAAATTAGTATCAGTTTTCCTTTTCTATTTCATACTCTTCTTTCATAATTTTCCAATGCTATTTCTTCTCTTCCCTACTTAAAGAGCAATTGCTTGCAAATCAAAGTTTGCAATCAAAGCTTCTATTAAAAGAACTAAGCCATAACAATTCTTTTGTAATTATAAGAAAAAAAACTATAAGGATTTTGACAATTTTACAAAAAGGGATGTTACACCTTGCTCAGGCATCCTTATTTTTTCTTCTTAGATTAAACATAATGGAATTTCGTTGCTTTAAACCACGCTTTTCTTGTCACATAACATTTAGGACTAGCCTGCTGTCTTTGTTCAGCAAGGTTTAAACATACAAAGATAAGATGTGATCTGTTCCATAATGACTAATTTTAACAATGAACTGTGGGAGGGTTAAATATAGGCATCGGCATGCCATTATATATAATCAGTAACAGTGAGTACAGTAAGAACATGGAAAATAGCTGGAGGATAGGTTTATTATAAGCATCGTGGCTTGAACAAAGTGGAAAGAATGTAATGTTTTGACTGATGGAGTCTCTCTTTCAAATGCCTATGGAGATAAAGCTAAATTAGTTTCAATCTTGTCCACATCTTTAGTAGATATGCACACAGCTTTAGGGTTTGCCACAAGAGAAAACAAAAGAAGAAACAACCTTCTAAATGTTATGAATAAAGTTGTTTATGTGTAAGACAAATAAATATGCTATTCATGTCAGAACATGATGTCTTTGAAGCAGTGATGTTGAATAATATTCATAACCATGTAAGGGTCATTCCCAGATTATGTTCATTTAAGCTTGAATTGTCTTTTCATCTAACATAGAAGAATTGGATTCTCGGCCAGGCGTGGTGGCCCACATCTGTAATCCTAGCACGTTGGGAGGCTGAGGTGGGTGGATCGCAAGGTCAGGAGTTCAAAACCTGCCTGACCAACGTGGTGAAACCCGATCTCTATTAAAAATACAAACATTAGCCAGCTGTGGTGGCAAGTGCCTGTAATCCCAGCTACTCAGTAGAATAGGCAGAAGAATCACTTGAACCTGGGAGGCGGGAGGCAGAGGTTGCCGTGAGCTGAGATCATGCCATTGTACTCCAGCCTGGGCAACTGAGCAAGATACTGTCTCAGGCAAACAAACAAACAAACAAACAAACAAAAAGGATTCTCTTTAAATACTTTTTTGCAAAAATAATTGACTAGGAAGTCTAAAAGTTTTAAGCATTCCTAGTAATTTTGCTAGTGCTTTCTTCCTTCAAAAAAATAAAATAAAATAAAACTAAGATAGCCTTCAAAGTAAGGTATGTTATTTGAAGAAAACCGAAGCCATAAAAAAGAGCAACATTCTGTATTTCTGTCACCCTAGCACCAGTAGGCCTGCAGATAGTTGTGATACTTAACACACCTGTTCTTTCTTCTGCATATCCTTGTGAAAGTCAATGATAGAGAAAATGCCTGATCTCTAATTGGACTCCCATGTCTATTGAATGATATTCTTCCCTTTGAGTTGGTTTTGTAGCTAACATTATGCTTTTAGAAATTCAGACTGTCTGACTTGGTACCCTAACTTCAACATTTCCTAGCCAGGTGACCTTGGGAAGATTATTTAAGCACACTCTGCCTTAGTGTCGTAATTTATAGAACAGGGAAATTTATGAACTCTATCCACATAGAGTTTTTCAGAGTATTATTTTCTTCTTACCTTGAATTTGTTCCACTTTAAGTTCCTTTATGGTATTAAACATGTTTGCTCTTTTAAGCAGTCCTAAATTCTTAGGAAAGTTGGTGCATCATAAGTTATGGATGGCCTATTTAAGACTCTCTCTCTCCAAATCTGTGGATTAAGGCCATTCTTATTAAATTCCTATCAGAGGTTTTTTCCTGCTGTCTTGAAAGAGCTTCTCTTTCACTATCTTGTGTCAATATTGTTAAATAATAGTTAATATCTTCTAAAACTATGTGATGGGCATCATTCTAAGAATTTTTTCCCATCTTATAATAAACATATGAGTAAATACCTTATTATCAATTTTTTACAGATGAGGCAGCTAACGCTTATATGCAAATACCACTTGCCTAAAGTCACATGGTTAATAAATTGAAGAAAGAAAATTTTATTCAAGCCAATCAGGCTCTGCAACTTCCTGTCTTTAGTCTTTAAAAGATTCTGCTGCTGAATCTTCATAGTTGTTTATGACATTACATAGTTCTTCTGCTTCTTTTATGATAAAATGCTTTACTTTTATCTGGGCTGATGATGGTCACCTAAAATAAGATAACACTCCTACTTCCATCTTGCCTATCAAATGGCCATGTGACGAGTTCTGTCCTGTTAGACAAAAGCAGACGTGTCATGTGGTATCTATCAATTTTCTCAACAGAGAAATATTAAAATATTACCTTCCTCTGACTTTTCATCTGTGCTATATATGAAAGTGCTGTGATCCTAAATGTATCAAAATGGAGTCACTTAAGACAAGTGACTCAGCCCACAGTGGAACTGCTGACCACTCAAAGTGAAAAACATATGAATAACTGAGTGAGGTGATGACAATGCCTGCTGTGCCTAGGCATCCCTGAGATCAAATAAGAAAGTGAAGCTAAAAGGTAGCTTAGATAATGACCATGGACATTCCTACAGAGAGCCATAACACATCAAGGAAATCAATCACGGCCAAGATGGCTGCAGAAGCTCTGCTCATGAAAACTGTGAGGCCTTCTCTCCACAGATGCCACAGAAAACTCTTCTTCGAAAGAGCAGTGAACCCCTTCCCCAAGCCCTGTCAGAATGTCATGGGAAATCCAGAGCTGCGTGCTCATCACTCAGTGTGCTGGTCTCCCATGCTACTTGCTACGGTTTGTTACCTCCTCTCTTATTACTGAATGTGTGTGTGGTGAATGTGTGTGCATTATTGCTGGTGTGTAAAAGCCTTTTAATAAACCATAAATTCGAATGAATTTCATTGGCAATTGATATGGTTTGGCTCTGTGTCCCCACCCAAATCTCACCTTAAATTGTTATAATCCTCACTTGTCACTGGAGGGAACTGGTGGGAGGGAATTGAATCATGGGGGCAAGTTTCCCCTGTGCTGTTCTTATAATAGTGAATGAGTCTCACGAGACCTGATAGTTTTACAAAAGGGCAGTTCCCCTGCTCACACACTCTTGCCTGTGACCATGTAAGACATGCCTTTGATCGTCTTGCACCTTCTGCCATTATTTTTAGGTCTCCCTAGCCATGTAGAACTGTGAGCCAATTAAACCTCTTTTTCATTATAAATTATCCAAGTCTTGGGTATTATTTATTAGCAGCATGAAAATGGACTAATACAACATCTGAGTCAATGTGAAGAGTTAGCACAACTAGGCTGATTCAAACCTAAGAGGACAGTATGGAACAAGAATGCAATGGATGAAGCATTAGGATTGTTAACCAAAAAGTGACCAAGCCAGATGCCTCGAATGTAAGAGATTTGTTTCATCAAAGGTTGAAGATGCACCCTGGAAAACACAAGTCACAGGAGACTCAATAACCTGTGCTTTTTTTGAAGAGTTGGGGAACTTCCATATTTAAAGGGGAAAGAGTAAGCAGGAGCCCAAAAAGGAAAGGTAGGCAGTGAAGCAAATGGTTACATTATTGTGAGGCTCTGATTAGGGCTCTTTAAATCTACATTTTACATGTGAAAAGAGGGAGCAGAGGAAAAAGTCAATTATGCATTTGTCTGTACTCAGTACATCTATTTACATAAGATAAAGATGTAAAAGAGGGAGTAGAGGAAAGTCAATCATGCATTCATCTCAGTGTAGATGGAAGGATGATTTCTGCTCTTATCCTTGTCCTGTACCTGTGAAGATAAGCTAGTAATCGACATCATCAGGGTGTGATTCAACAGAACCCAGTTTCAGGCTAGTTTATAGGTAGGATATGTATCCTGAAAGATTTAGGGGCTCATAGTGAATTTCACTGTGAGCAATCTGTGAAGGAGGCCATCGAGGGAAGATATGTGGCCGTCTATGATTGTGGGAACCTGGCTTATGGATGAGGGTATGACACACATGAGGCTAACAACACAAGAGTTGTTAAATGACAGCTCTCTGTTTGGAAACAAAAGGAACGTAGTATTGTATGACTCAGTTCCCAAGCTTAACTTTCCCTTTGGCATAGTGAGTTTGGGTCCACAGATTCGATTTTCTTTCACAGTACTTATTTTGGCTCATAAGGTGGGAGCCACTGTCTAGGAATGTCAGAGTAAAACAGATGGAAGGAAACAAATTATATGGAACTTAATATCATCATCTACCTAAAAGAAGATTATCTTTATATGAAAAAAAAAAGATTGTTAGTTAATAACTATTACCTTTATTCATTACATGCAATCTAATAAAGTTCTGATAGAATACATTTGGTTTGAAAAAAATTAGATCTGACAAAGCACATAGGAATTGCAGACATGCTTTGCTTGGGCCAGATACTGTTTTTTAAAAAAAACAGTATTTCACATAAAGTTCCAGATTTTAGGCTACTTCTGGGACATTATAACCAGCAACACTGAGATACACATGCGTTTTATTGAGCAGCCCTGTGTGCCAGCTTTCTGTGCCTTTCATTCACTTGCCTTTCTCTTAAGGCTCGAAATTGTCTGCCCATTGAACGTAGCTGTTGTTGGTGTATCAGCATGGTGTCATTTCTTTGTGCAACCTGCTTTCATGTGCTACTGTGGATTAATATCCAAAAACAGCAGTAACTAAAAATAATCTCTCAGAACCACAAATGATTCTAAAATATGGAATAGGGTGCATTTGTTTGTTCAAGAAGTTCTAATACAGATAAAATATTACTCAAAAGTAAAAGGTATGAGTAAAAAACGTGGGGATATAAAATGTCTCCACTTTCCACTTTTCTTTGAAAAGTAAATCATTATTTCTAAGCCCTATGCCTACGTATTGGGCTCACAACAGTCCAGTAGGAGTTGTATCTAATTAGATTTTCCATACACATAAAACATATTTCAAAAACCTGTGGCATAAGACATATCCGACTAGCTTGTCAGCATACTATAGAAGGACAGTGATTTATTAAGAATATGGCACATTAATTGCTTTAATTATACTTAGAAGCAGCATGACACAAAAGTTCTATCAAGGACAAGGGGTAGCAGTGCCTCTTAGAATGAAATTTAAATATGATTAGCTGCTTCAAGACTCATTCATAGTTGTGTCTACTCTTGTTTGTTCTCAGATATTCTTTAAGAAAAGTTAATTTCCCCCAATCACTCTCATTTAACTTCTCTTCCTGGCAGCTGTTATTAATTTGATAATAGGACCTCCAAGTCTATGCAAACCATTTTTACACTATGTTTTAGATAAAAAGGGAACAATTTGCATAGTTTCAAAAATTTGTAAAGTGCTTTCACAAGCATTAATGTCTTAGGTTGTCATAAAAATAGGGAGTACTTGGCAGTGTTTATTTCTCATGATAAGGAAATATTTCCTTAAACATAGCCCCTTCTCAACTGGCTTTGATTTACTCTTCTACATGCTAGACAAAATTTCCTTCAAATGTCATTATCATATAGTTCACCATTTAGAGCACTTCAACATAATTGCATCTCAAGAGTGAAGGGCTTTTAGTGATATATGTTTAAGAATTAGCTATGGGGAAATTTTTCTTATTTAAATACATATTAAAGCTAGAACATACCTTTTTCCTTTTGTAGGCTGGATGACTTTCTTGCAGCCAACTAATGAGGCACATTTTTATAAAGACTACGTCAATCTTTAATATAGCTGATCTTGATCCTAGAGGTGAAGATAAAAAGACATTAAGGGCTTCAACCAGCTTCTTTATTATAACTCTAAATTTAAGAAAATTCACATTGCCATAAAAAGGAACAAGGAAAATAACCTCACATTTGTGAAGATATATGGAGTTACCACAATATAAGAACTCAGCATGAGCTGATAACATAAATGATTTGAGATCCACAAATGAGATACAGTTTTTATATGGTACAATTTTTATCATAGACTAAGACAAAATGTATCCTAAAGCCCACTATTTTTGAAGAGAGGTAACACAAAGCTATTATCATTCACTGGCAGTAAGCAACGAGTATTTGATTATAATGATACACTCAAGTCATCCAAAAGAAAAGTAAAAACATGAAAATAAATAGAAAGAGACAAAAAAATTGAAATAATAGTTGAGACATAAAAAAAGGAGCGACAATAAAAAGACTGAAAATAGATACAGATGCTTTAGAGCAAAGGGTTAGCCAAGCCATTGAAAAGAGAACCACTGAATATCAGAACTGTACATTTAGTA
Source organism: Plecturocebus donacophilus (assembly GCA_004027715.1). NCBI lineage: Eukaryota > Metazoa > Chordata > Mammalia > Primates > Pitheciidae > Plecturocebus > Plecturocebus donacophilus. Next base: position 74,845 of record PVKP010001589.1, on the reverse strand, counting down.
CATATTTGTGAAAGTTTTGAAATACAAATTTTAAAAGTATGCAATCTTTACAAAAACAGTGGGTTTTTTTTGATGAATAAAGTAACAGTATATGCATAATTTTTCTAAAATGACAGGAAAAATTTCCCCAAACATTATTTATTAAGTAATTAATTTTTATTGTTTATTTATTTATTGTGAGATGGAGTCTTGCTCTGTTGCCCAGGCTGGAGTGCAGTGGTGTGATCTCAGCTCACTGCAACCTCTGCCTCCTGGGTTCAAGGGATTCTCCTGCCTCAGTCTCTTTAATAGCTGAGGCTACAGGTGCATGAAATCACACTCAGCTAATTTTTGTATTTTTGGTAGAGACAGATTTTAACCCTGCTGGGGACGCTGATCTCCAATCCTGACTTCAAGTTGTCTGGCCACCTCAGCCTCTCAAAATGCTAGGATTATAGGCATGAGCCATTATGCCCAGCCTATTTATTTTTGAACATTAGAAAAAATAAAATGTGATGATAGAGTTCTGTTAAGCAGGGTTTTGAGGTGATGGAGTTGTAAATAACCTGTTAAGCAAACAAAGTTTATTATATTTTCAATTTATACATACAAATAATAGAAGTACATGGACTAAACTTGAAGAGAGGGATAAATTAATAGAGTGGAAGAGATTCAAAAATATTGAGCATTAGAGAGATGACTATAAGAGATTTCTGTTCTATCTAAGGCATCACTATGATGCAAAATGACTTTATATCTGTATACAAACTGACAGTAAGCATGCTAATAATGAAGATACAAATGACTTAGTTATAGAGACTTTATTCATTTGTTTATTGATTCAACCAACTAAGCATTCTAGAGTCTACTTTTTTTCCCATATGAAACAAAGGAGGCTCACTGCTGTTCTAATCCAAAGAATAGAAATTATAAGTATGGCCAGTCACAGTGGCTCACGCCTATAATCCCAGCACTCTGGGAGGCTGAGGTGTGTAGATCACAAGGTCAGGAGTTCAAGACCAGCCTGGCCAAGATGGTGAAACCCCATCTCTATTAAAAATACAAAAATTAGCCGGGTATGATGATGCATGCCTGTAATCTCCGCTACTCAGGAGGCTGAGGCAAGGAATTGCTTGAACCCGGGAGGCAGTGTTTGCAGTGAGCCAAGATCACGCAACTGCACTCCAGCCTGGGTGACAGAGCAAGACTCTGTCTAAAAGAAAAAAAAATATATAATAACTATATTTATAAGGAGTAGATAATCCAGCTCTGATTAAATTCTTAGAACTACAATCCTCCTTTGGTACCTATCGGGAATTGTTTCCAGGACATCTGCACATACCCAAATCTGCAGATACTCTAGCTCCTAATATAAAATCGCATCATATTTGCATATAACCTATGCATATCCTACTGTATACATTAAATTATTTCTAGATTACTTATAATATCTAATACAAGGTAAATACTAAGTCCATAGTTGTTAAGAAAAAATCTGTACATATTCAGCACAGACACAATTTTTTTAACATATACATGCATTTTTAGATTCAGGGAGTACATGTATGGATTTGTAAATGAATATTTTGTGTAGTGTTGGGGTCTGGACTTCTATTCAACCCATCAGCCAAATAAGAAACATCATACCTATCAGGTAGTTTTCAGTCCTTGTCCCCCTTCTTCTCCACTGATTTTTGGAGTCTCCAGTGTTGATTAGCGGTTGGTTAAATCCATACACCGGGAATCCACAAACACAAAAGGCCAACTGTATTCTAAAAGAGAATATTGCATTAGCAAGAAAAAAGTATTTGCTCCTCATGTAAATGTCTCTCATAGCTCTAAGATTAAATGTTAAATTCAATGATACTTACTTTTGGTGTCATAATAAACATATTCTCAAACTTACATTAATTTAAGATTTTGAATTGGGCATAGAAATTATATCAATCACGATGTCAAGATCTAATATTTAATATTAAGAAAAATAAATTATAAATTACCCATATGATTCCATACTTAAGAAAATGTTGCTTCTTTTTAATATGTGAAGTATTAAAATTTGATGAAATAAACTAAAATTACTGAATTGCAATAGTTCATTTAATATACTTTTGGCTTAAAATATGTTTCATAAATAAAATGTCTGAAAATGTTATATCATAATATCTTCACATTGGTTTTATTGAGAGAAGAATTTTTATGGAATTTTACTTTATAGCATCATTTCTGAGAGATCTGTAATTCATCTTTGGTCTAAATATATAGATTTTTTTTTAATGTAAAGTTGAATGAAATTTCATCAATAGTGTTGTCATGTCCTTTTATTTTGCAAAGAAATGAAAGTAGATAGAAATTATATGAGGATTTTTTTCCTCAGAAAATAGCTGAACTCAATTAATTTTAAATGCAGTTCAATTTTTTTGCATAACAATTATCTGCTAAAAACTTCAATGAATTCTATTGAGTCAGTATGTGACTTTAGAGACTAATGTCATGGCAACATTTTAAAATGATAACATATTTTCATTGATTTTATGATATGCTCATACAAATATTGTTTGGCTTTGTGGTTGCAATGGATTCTTTTATAAAGAAGCTTCTGTTCACAGATGTGTTCACACATTCCTGCCCATTTAGTAGTCAATTTAGTTAATTAAAATTATGTACTCTTTCTTTTATTTATGTTCAATAACTGGTTCAAACATCTGTAAAATGTTAAACAGTCTTAATTAAATTTGACATGTTTTTAAAATATGCTGATAAGTTTACTGAGCATTTCTATAATTCTAGTAGAGTACTTACTGATTGTACATAAATGATGGAATTACCTAGCAACAATCTGGGTTATTTGCTTACAATTTAGTTTTTTTTTTTTTTCTATATACGGTTTCACTAAATTTTAACAACAGTAACTCTGAGAGGTAGTTATGATTCACTCCATTTCCAACTGATACTCAAATGTTAAAGCTATGTCCTTAGACAGCCTTACACCTGGAAGAGGAACAGAGACCTCCAGTCTCCAATCCAATATTTCTCAGCCTTGCTTATAAGGTGATACTGATTAAATGACATACGCATGATTTTCTGTCTTTTAAGAACTTGCACATAATTAAGCAACAAAATATTTTCATAAGAAACAAAGACTTCCATCAAGTGTAAAAAATTGTTACATTGTCCAATAAGTTGGTAGTTACCAGAATTTTTAGTTATTTCTATCACTTCAGAGAATGAAATACATCATTTATTAGAGAATACATCCCTCCAACACGCACACAAATACTTGCAAAAATAAAGATATTTTTTATTCTGTTAAAATGTAAAATAGATTTCTGCTTTATTTCTTCCAAAGTTTTTGTCTAAAAAGAAAGTAAAATATTCAATCTATCATTCAACATATGTGAGGGTTTACGCAGTGATAGAAAATGAGCACACAGTAACTTGTGAACAAATCAAGCTACTGCCTTGCACACAAAATTAAATTCACCATGGTAAAGTAGAATAGAGTTAAATATGATAATATAATCTTTCTCTTTCTTTTTTTTCTCCATGCTCCCTCGTTCTATTCTGTCATCCTTTCTTCCTCTTTCTTTTTCTGTCTGCCTTTCTTTTTTCCCTTTTTCTTGCCTTTATTCTTTCATTCTTTCCTTCCTTTCTTTTTATTATTCTCTCTTTTGCAGGGGTTTTGAAAAGCAAATGTATTTGCTTTTACTTTTTTATGTTTCAATTCTATAAATTCTTTAAAATAAAATAGATGTTTCCTGTTTCTCATTAAAGTAAATTTAATTTTTATTGTATTAATCAAGTAAAAACTAAAGGAAAAAAAAAAAAGCAACTGCTATCCCAGAACCTGTAGATAAACATTTTATATATATATATATCTATACTTGCATAGATAGATAGAGGGCTAGGCTACACAGATAGTAATGAAAAGAAGTTCATATATTATTTCATTACTCTGTCATTTGTTTTTATCTATCTTATATCAATAGAAATTATTCTAAACATCACTTAAAATAGCAAAGCTAAGTATGCAGCCATTTAACAAATCCATTATTGTAAAAATTCAAAATGATTCCTCTTGTTAATCTTAACCACATTATGATGGCCATTACTGTAAGTATATGTTTGCGCACATACACTCACATTTCTTTAAAGACCTAACAACAGATAGTTTCGGTCAGATTAAAATAAAACATGGTGTTTAATATTTATTTTCAGATGGGTATCCTGAAAGTTTTATCAATTTACCATCTCTGTCATTCATGAGACTGTCCAACCAAAAACTGTTCAGAATTTTGAGTAGCATTATCACATACCATACTCTCACTAAATGTGTCACAGTGGTGCACAGGTTCTAAGACAGTCCTCAGTGATCCCTCTCCTGGTATTCAGGCAAGATGGATAATCCCCACCCCTTAAGTGTGAGCTACATCTAGTGACCCACTTCTCAGGAATAGAATAGTGCAAAAGTGATTGTATGTGATTTATTAGGTTACAAAAACACCATGGCTCTCATCTTGCTAGCATTTTCTTACACATTCTGTTTCTCTGGTTCTCACTTGCTTGCTGTGCTTAACCAAGCTGCCATATATTTCCTGCCTTATGGAGAGGTACATGCTGTAAAGAACAAGGACAGCCAGCAAGGATTTGAGGCCTTTGTTCCAACAACCCAAAATGGAATCTTGCCAACAAATGCATGAGTGAGCTTGGAAGCTAATCCTCGCTGGTTAAGCTTGAGCTGACTGCAGTCCTGGCTGACACCTTGACTGCAGCCTGTGAGACCCCGAACAAGAGGGCCAAGGGAGGTCATACTCAGATTCCTCACCCAAAGAAATTACGACATAATAAGTGTTTGTTATTTTAGGGTCTAAGTTCTGGGGTTATCTGTTACACAGAAATGGATAAATAAGACAGTTGTCAAAAAACAAGAAACTTTTTAAAAAATGATTTTGAGATTTATTTAAAAGTTTTAACTTTGATACATGTTTCTTTTTATTTCTTTTTTTTTTCTTGTTCATTTGCTTAAATTTCAACCAGTAGTTTTTTTTTTATTGTGTTTTAGGTTTGGGGGTACATGTGAAGAACATGCAGGACTGTTGCATAGGTACCTACATGGCAATGTGGTTTGCTGCCTTCCTCCCTGTCACCTATATCTGGCATTTCTCCCCATGTTATCCCTCCCCAACTCCTCACCCCCCACTGTCCCTCCCCTAGTTTCCCCCCACAGACCTGAGTGTGTGATGCTCCCCTCCCTGTGTTCATGTCTTCTCATTGTTCATCACCCTCCTATGAGTGAGAACATGCCGTGTTTGATTTTCTGTCTGATTTACTAATAATTTTTTATAGTTCTGCTTTCTTGGATTAATTTATAAAAGGAATAATTTCTACTATATTTTCAACCACCTTTCTGATCTTTCCCCTTAATCATAAAATGTTTCTCCTAGTATTTATTATAATAAAATATCTTAGCTATAATTTAAACAATGTGAGACTGCATACAAATCTCAGTTAAATAGAAAATTAATCTAATTTAATACTGTAGCTAAATGAATTTTATAATTTAATGTTGTTTATTACTGTTTACTTATTTAAATTTTAATTTTATGAATTATAACATGTTAAACTCGTGCTGTTAAGAAATAATCTTTTTTTGAAGAAAGAGAAAGAACGAGGGGTGTTTTTTTAAGAGAATAAAAGAGAAAAAAGAAAGAGAAAGGGGGAGAGAGAATGAGAATCTTGCTGTATTGCTCAGGATTTCATTTAAATCTGTAAAATGCTTATGCAATTACTAAAAAGTGATTTATTTCCTATTATGTGATCACTTCTACAATAGGTATGATATAATATTGAAAAAAAATATGTTTTGTGGATATGGGGTGGTAAGTTCTGTAAATATTTATTAAATTAGCTTGTTCCAGGTCTGAGTTCAAATCATGGTTTTTTGTTTGTTTGTTTTTTGCTCTCCATTAGGTTGGTAGATCTTCCTCCATCCCTTTATGTTAAGTCTTTGTATGTCCTTGCCTATAAGAAAGGTCTGAATACAGCATACTGATGGGTTTTAACTTTTATTCAGTTTGTCCAACTGTATGTTTTGATTGGGGCATTTAATCCCTTTAAGTTTAGGCTTAATATTGATATATGTGAATTTAATACTGTTATTTAAGGCTAACTAGCTGTTTGCCCATTAGTTGATGTAAATTCTTCATTGTTGTAATATTCTTTACTTTTTGATAAGTTTTTAGGATAACTGATGCTGGTTGTTCCTTTCTGTGTGTAGTACATCTTTCAGAAGTTGTTGTAAAACAGGCCTGGTGGTGATGAAATCTCTGAGTTCTTGCTTGTTGGCAAAGAATTTTATTTTTCCTTCACTTGTAAAACTTAGTTTGGCTGGATATGTAATTCTGGGTTGAAAGTTCTTTTCTTTAAGGATGTTAAATATTAACCCCCACTCTCTTCTGGCTTGTAGAGTTTCTACTGAGAGATCTGCTGTGAGTCTGATAGGCTTCCCTTTATGGGTAACCTGGCCTTTCTCTCTGGCTGCCCTTAGTATTTTCTCCTTTATTTCAATCCGAGTAAATCTGACGATTGTGTGTCTTGGGGTTGGTCTTCTTGAGGAATATCTTTGTGGGGTTCTCTGTATTGCCTGGAGTTGAGTATTGTTGTGCCTTGCTAGTTTAGGAAAATTTTCCTGGATAATATCCTGAAAAATATTTTCAGCTTGGATTCATTCTCTTCGTCACTTTCAGGTATACTTATTACGCGTAAATTAGGTCTTTTCACATAGTCCCATATTTCTTAGAGATTTTGTTCACTCCTTTTTACCCTTTTGTCTCTGATCTTATCTTCTCGTTTCATTTCATTAAGTTTTTCTTCGACCTGTAATATCCTTTCTTCTGTTTGATCAATTCGACTGTTAAAACTTGTGCATACTTCAAGGATTTCTCATATTGTGTTTTTCAGCTCCATTAATTCATTTATATTCCTCTCTAAATTGTCCATTCTCGTTAGCATTTCGTCTAACCTTTTTTCAAAGTTGTTAGTTTCTTTGCATTGGGTTAGAACATATTCTTTTAGCTCACAGAAGTTTCTTATTATCCACCTACTGAAGCCTGATTCTGTTAATTCTTTGCACTCGTTTTCCATCAGGCCTTGTTCCGTTACTGATGAGGAACTAGCATCCTCTGTAGAAGGAGAGACATTCTGATTTTGAGTGTTCTTAGTTTTTTTATGGTGGCTTCTTGGCATCTTTGTGGTTTTATCCACCTGTCATCTTTGTAATTATCAACTTTCAAATTAAGTCTCTGAGTGGACATCCAGCTTGTTAATTCCCAGCTCCAGAATATACATAATTTTCACAGCAGCAACCCGCAATGCTGGCTAAAACAGCAGTGTTGAAATTTGTGGTGCTTTTCTGCCCGGGGGTCTCCGGTCTGGCTTCCCTCTTCAGTCCCTCTTTCAATCAGCTTGAATGGACTGCTCTGCCTTCTCAGAGCTCCAAACATCATCCAAAAGGAGACCCAGTCCCGTTTACTCCGCACCAAGAGCCTCTGGGCTGAGGTGCCGGCAAAACAGCCGCACCAGCAGAAAGGGTCATGCTGGCGACCCGTGGGGCTCCTCCGCTGGGAATGTCCTGGTCCATGGGCAGCAAAAATTTGTTAAGTGTGGCGTCCACTCACTCTCTGCGCTTTCACTGGGAGCTGCAATCCTGAGCTGCTAGTGATCGGCCATCTTGGATCTCTCTCCCGAAATAATTTTTTAAAATGTGTTTTCATATGTGTTTTTATGTATATAATTATCACAATTACATAAACAAATAATTATCTGGAGAAAGTGAACAGTGTTTATATACACCTGGATGATAAGATTGTGAATGATGTCATATTTTTTGTCTATTTTGAATGTCTATTTTTAATATTTTGACAATATGTATGCAATGTGTCAGACCAAAAAAATTATAATAAAAAAATTAAAATGTAAATAAGCAATGCTCAATCTATTTATTTTATTTTACATTTTATTTTATTTATTTTTTGTTTTGAGACAGTCTCACTCTGTTGCCCCGGCTGGAGTGCAGTGGTGTGATCTTTGCTCACTGTAGCCTCAACCAATCTCCCAAGCTCAAGTGATCCTCCCACCTCAGTCTCCCAAGTAACTGGGATTAGAGTCCTGTGCTGCTACACCCAGCTAATTTTTTTTTTTTTTTTTTTGCAGACATGGGGTTTTACCATGTTGCCTGGGCTGGTCTTGAACTCCTGAGCTCAAAAGATCTGCCCACCTTGGCTTCCCAAACTACCAGAGTTACAGGCATGAGTCACTGCACCCAGTCAGACAATCATTTTAAAATTTTGTATTAAAGTACATCTTTTTTCATATAATTTTCCTAGAAATGATTCCTAGAAAAGTATTTCCAGAGTCCAAGGTATAAATATGTATGGAGCCCTTTTTTAAAAGCTAATGTATTAAAAAATTTGTATTCCAGAATACATATATATGTATGTATATACATTTTTAAACATCTATTAACTTATTTTTTTTTTTCGCTGAAGTGAGTAATTTTTTGTTAGTTTGTATTTTAGAGCTGAGGGTCTCCCTATGTCCAGCCCAGGCTGGACTCAAACTTCTGGGCTCACCAATTTTCCTTCCTCAGCCCCCCTAGAAACTGGGTCTGCTGAGCTGAGTAATCCCAGCTGCAGTAAATATATTCCTCATTTTATGAATTATAACACATTAAGAAATAATTTACAAAAATGTGTATGTATATAATTATCACAATTGCATAAACAATTATCTGGAGAAAGTGAACAAACTTAAAATTTAACACATAAAATATGCTTTTTAAAATCATATTTTCACCTAAAAGAAAGAATTTATATACTATTTTAAGTCACATTTATATGACCACTTATATTTAAATTTTTTAAAAATATTTATTTATAACATATTTATAACATATTTTAAAAGTTTTTTTCAGTCACGTTTCCTTTCTTTCTTGCCAATATATTAAGTATTTAGTAGGTTATTTTAATATGTATTCCATTAGAGACTTTTTAGAATTTTTAATTTTAGCATTTTAATTCAAAAGTCATATTGTTTTATTACTGTTTTTTCTGTTAGTTTCTTCAATCTTAGAGTCACACATTGAATATTTTCATAAATGAACTGAATATATTTTTTCTTAGAAACTTGAACTCTTTATAAAAACTCAAATTATCTACTTTTTGAATTTAGTTTTTGGTATTTCAATTAATATTAAGATTACTGATGTTTCAGCTTTTTCATTTTGTTTCTATAATCCTTTTATTATTTCTGCATCTTATGAAGATATACATTATATGCATTAACAGTTTTATTTTTTCATGCTTTATTTAATTTTATGGTTGTCATTTTTTTGTGTGTATTTATATTTGAGTTTTTAGATATTTTTCCTGTTTTATCCACTCTTACCACCCATCATTTCTATTTGCAAATGTGCCACTGCTTTCCTATTTTGCTGCAGATTGGAAAGCATAGCTAGGGGTTTTCATTATTTTTGAACCTTCAGTTTGTTTTAACTTGGGTTCAGCAGAATGTAATTATAAGCTATTTTCCAAAGATTGCATATATAAGATATTTAAATTAAAAAAATGCTTCTTACAATTATATTAGACTATAGCATTTTCTACTAATATTGTCATCCTTATTCTTTATTTTGTGGCATTTATTATTTTAAAAGGGAAATATGAGGCAAGTTTAATGCTTATTTTTATACAGGTATACTTTTTTATTACTTCTATTATTTTAGAATAATTTTAATATTATTTACATGAAATTTCTAAGCCATTTCAATAATGGTTTCACAGAGATGATTCAGTGGTTGACTCGGACCTACTGTTAGGTGTTAATAAAAGAAAACTTTTATCAAGCACTTATTATTTCTTAGGTATTGTGTTATGCCAGTCATACTCCAAATGTGTTCCATTGACCATCACTGGTCCATGAACTTTGTTTTTGTCAATGAAAGTGTCTCCACAAAAGCTGAACATAACATTTGAAAATTATATAGAAACTTGGCCGGGCTGGGTGGCTCACGGTTGTAATCCCAGCACTTTGAGATTCTGAGGCGGGTAGATCACTTGAGCCCAGGAGTTTGACACCAGCCTGGCCAACATGATGAAATCCCGTCTCTACTAAAAATACAAAAATGAGCCAGGCGTGGTGCCAGGTGCCTGTAATCCCAGGTACTCCGGAGGCTGAGGCAGGACAATCACTTGAACTCAGGCGTAGGGGTAGGGGTAGGGGTGGGGGTGGGGGTGGGGGTGGGGGTGAGGGTGGGGTGGCAGGAGGGCGGAAAGAGGCTGCAGTGAGCCGAGATCGCATCACTGCACTGCAGCCTGGGCGACAGAGTGAGACTCTTTCTCAAAAAAATATAATCATAGTAAAATAAAATCTTTAAAATATTGCATGGAAACCTGACAGAAAAAGATTACATATTGAATGTTTAAATAATCTTTAGGTAACAAAACAACACATTTAGAAAATATTGATCTACTTCCATCTCATATTTCTTTCCATTGCCATAGTACAGACTGTCTTAGACTTATGCTAATAAATAAAATATAAACTTATGTGTCCGTACTAGGTCGGTCCCCGGAAATTCAAACATCATTTAGAATGCATCTGTAAGTAATCTCCTGTGCCCTTGCTTTTTCTTTTTTTTTTTGCCTTGAACTATCATACACCCCGTTAATTATGATCCTTTCCTCTCTTTCCGCCAAGTGCTGGTATTTGATATTAAGTACTTTCAATAAAATACTTTCATTAAAATAATAAATTGTCATAAATTTTCAATTTACCAAATTGACTTTAAACCTTATTTTTAGCAGGGAAACTTCTTTTCCAAACAAAATCTCAAACTAATCTTTAGTAAGTAAAACACAGAGAAGCTGGGGTGCATTAATCAACCAAGTTACAGTACTGGTGATGAGTTCTTCCTTCCTCCCTGGCTCCCTCCCTCTTCCTTCCTCCTTTTGTCTTGCTCTGTTGCCCAGGCTGAAGTAAGCTATTCTCCTGCCTCAGCCTCTCTAGTAGCTAGGACCACAGGTATGCACCACCACACCTGGCTAATTTTTAATTATTTGTGTGGATATGGGTTCTATCTATAATGCTCAGGCTGTTGTCTCTAACTCCCTGACTCAAGCAATCCCCCAACCTTGGCCTCTGAAATTACTGGGATTATAGTCATGAGCCATGGTTCCCAGCCTTAACAATTCTGCTGATTGATTAGTTTTTCTTTCTTTTCCTTGCCGAAGAAACAGTCACAAAATCACACCTCTTCATACATACTCCATCTCCATACATACAACACCACCAGCATCACTAACAATATCTAGGACTCTGAAAACTGTTTCTAAACAGTTTTTACTTTAGTATAGATGATATACTATCAACCTCCAGGGGTAAGTTGCATGTGATGGTGACCATGAAACATGAATGGGACCACAGGCCAGGTTTGCCACAAGCAACAACATTCTGTATTTGTACGCAGTCTGCTAAAATTACTTTATTTATAATATTTTGAGATAATTACGTAAATGTATAAATATGTGAAAATTCTATGCACATATTAGGTGGTCAAATACAAAGATGACTTGTGAAGATTAGCATAATATGATACCTGTGGCTTCAAGTAAACTTTTAATTTAAAATAGTCCTATGTCTGATGGAAAATTGCAAAAATGGTAAGAAAGTTTCTATACAATATACATCCAGTTATTTTTAATGACTATTATCAATTATTAATATTTTACATCCATTATTAATATCTCACATTAGCATGGTACGCTTGTTACAACTAATGAACCAATATTGAAATATTAGCAGTAATTAGTGTCTCTACTGTATCAGATATCCTTAAGATTTACCTAATGTCATTTTACTGACCCAGTATCCCAGTTAGGATACTGCATGACATTTAGTTGCCTTGACTCCTCAAGTTTATCTTGGCTATGACAGTTTCTCAGAATTGCTTATTTTTGATGATCTTGACAGTTTTATGAAATTCTGGACAGATAATTTGTAGAATGCCCCTCAAGTGGCATTTGTCTAACGTTTTTCTCATGATTAAATTCAGCTTATGTGTTTTGAGGAGGCAGATCACAGAAATTACATGTTATTTTATTACACTGTATCAAAAATAATAATACCTGCTATCACCAAACTTATCACTATTTATGTTAACCTTCATCACCTTCAACCTGGTTGAGGTAGTGTTTCTTTGTTAGGTGTCCCACTGCTAATTACGTTTGTGTAATTTGTGTAATAGATATTCGAATATATCCCATTTCCATGTGTTCTGTGAATGCAAGCCACTATACATGCCTATACGTGCCTAGTTAGGAATCGGGAGTTATAATCCACCTCCTTGATGGCAGAGTATCCATGTAAAGTGTTTGGAGTATTTTTGCAATGAAGATGTGTCTCTTCTTCATATATTTATTCAATAATTTACATCAATGTGGATTCACAGATATTTATTTTATACTTTATTTCTTTTGCTGCTCAAATTCATCCAGCTTTCACCATTGACAGCTTTTTTTGGCTCCTGTGCCCCTTTGACATACCTGTATCATTCTGTGTACATGTTTGTTTCATTTTGTTTTTGAGAACTTTTTGTTTTATGGCATGAGAAGATGTTCCAGGCTCATTTTGTATATTACTTGCCCTAGTCTGAGTCAGTCATTTCTCTATAGAGCCCTATATCTCCTTATTGGATAGTGGTATAGTAAATTAAGATCCTGGCATCAGGTTTGTCACTACCATGTTCCCATAGCTTCTAGCCCCTCACCTTATAGAACAAGGAATAGATTTTCACACACACAGAGACATATATATATATCTCCACATGCATATATAAAAAAGTGTGTGTGCAGACTATATATATGTTTGTGTGTGTAAATATATATATGAACATGCACATACATACATATATAGATACTTATGTATTAGCCCATGTTTATACTCATATAAATGTATTTCTATTCTACAGAATGTAAATCTATTTCTACATGTAATTATGTATATTCATGTTGTTAAACAGTTCATACTAAAATCTCCATTTCTAATCAATTTCCAAATCATTCTAGCCTTCTTCTCAATTTTGTCTATAATCTTTCACCTCAACAGTAAAAAACTTGGTTCTCACTATCCAACATCCATTAACTTAAATGTTCAATTTCAGTACCAGAATCATTAAATATTTTCCCTGGGGGAGATAACTTTACCAAATAGAGTGCTTGTGTACAATTTCTCTTGTATTTAATATTATATACGCCACTCGTTTCCAGAGTCGCTTAAGTGAGTGCCTTTTCCCTCACTTCTTTTAGTGAGGCCATTTCATATACTTATAACACAGTTTTGTTGTTTTTCTCTAATTCTAAATGCCATCCTGGAATCCCTTATATCTAAACTTCTTTTAAAATTTGTATGAATTAAAATGTTCTTTGAGCTGTAAAATTTTATGCATTTTGTCTAATGTATCGTATCATGTTTCCACTATTATAGTACCATACAGAATAGCTGCATTTCCCTTACAAAACACCCACACTTCAAATTTACTACCCCCTAACAATTTCTGATATTTTAATGTTCTTTTTAAAAATCATATACTAAGAATGATTATGCAATTTTTTTCAGGCTGGATTCTTTTACTCACTAATATTTATTTAAGATTCACCCATACCTTTGTGTTGTTAGGTAGCTCATTTATTGTAATGTATATATTCTGTTTTGTTTATTCATTTAGTTTCCTGATGCACCCCTCAACAGTAATCTATTTTCAGTTTGTTTAGCTTTTTCTTATTGTAAGAATAGAAATGGCAGCTTCCAAGCTCTTTCCATGTTGGAGGTAAAAACAGAAGTCATACATACCTATTTCGTGGGTGTGTGTGTGTATTTTAATATGAAATCCAGATAATACAGAAAAAAGTAAGATATAAAAAAGCATAGAATCAAATTATGTTCTGATATTATCACCTTATTCCAAAGTTACCATTAGAAAAGGAATACACAAACATATATGACTTCAAAAATAAACTTCTACTATTGTAACAGGAGGGAAATGTAGACTATAAAGAAGTTTCATCTCAGGCAGTGCATGGAAACTCTATCAAGAAGCAAGTTTATTTTAGTACTTTAAGGAATAGCTATGGTAAAGCCAAAACTACAGGTTTCTTTCCAGCTAGCCATCCACAAATATGTATTTGCTTTTTCAACCCAGGTAGTCAATGTTTTGAAATAGTATTTTTCTGTGGATTTTATTTTCATTTCAGTAATGCTAATAATATGTTTTGCAAAATAAGCTAGTTGACTTTTGTCAGTATAAGTAATATAACAATACAGATAAGATTAATTCCTAGTAAATGCATAAACTAAATAAATCAATAATTATCTGTTGATTTAACGTATCCATTGAAAAACGTGTCAAACAATATAAACCTTTAAAATATATTCTGCTTTCTGGATCCTGAGTTCCAACAATGGGACTCATTATCTTTTTCCTCAAAATTCTCTATGGGTACATAATATTCAGAACACACTCAAGCTCTCTGTTCAAACTTTGAGAGCTCTTTGAGTCCTATTCTTTTTTCTTTTAGACAGAGTTTTGCTCTTGTTGATCAGGCTGGAGTGCAACAGTGCAATCTTGACTCACTGCAACCTCTGCATCCCAGGTTCAAGCGATTCTCCAAACTCAGCGTCTGAGTAGCTGGGAATACAGGCACCCTCCATCCCACCTGGATAATTTTTGTACTTTTAGTAGAGACAAGATTTCATGTTGTCCAGGCTAGTCTCAAAGTCCTGATCTCAAGTGATCCATCCTCCTTAACCACCCAAAGTGCTATAATTACAGGCGTGAGCCATGGTGCCTGGCCAAGTCCTATTCTTAATATACCCTCACAATATAAATTTTTTTGTACTATTGCTTGTCCCTTTCTGTCATTCTCTATTCTGTTCTTGATAGATATGGAAGAGAATAAAATATATACAGATGTATAAATACATGCACATGTGTAGTCTATGTATATTTTACCTATCGCAAATATCTATCAAAATTCCCCAAAATAAGTTAGCACCTTTTAATTTTTTTAAATTTGGTTCTATTTTATTTTTTGTAATTTCAACTTGTATTTTAGATTCAAAGGGTACATGTGTAGTTTGTTACATGGGTGTATTGTGTGATGCTGGGGTTTGGGGTACCATCCCTTAGGTATAAGCATAATACCCAACAGCTTTTCAATCCTTACCCCCCTCCTGCTCTTTCCTCCTCCCCCTTCTATTCCTTCCAAGTATCTGTTTTTGTCATCTTTATGTCTATGAGTACCCAATGTTTAGATCCCATTTATAAGTGAGAATACGTAAAATTTGGGTTTCTGTTCCTGCATTACTTCAATTAGAACACTGGCCTCCAGCTGCATCCACATTGCTGCAAATACATGATTTTGTTCTTTTTCATAGCTGTGTATATATATCATATTTTCTTTATTTAATACACCATTTATGGGCACATAGGTTGATTCCATGTCTTTGCTATTGTGAATCATGTTCCAATAAACAAATGAATGTATGTGTCTTTTTGGTAAAATTATTTCTTTTCTTTTAGGAAGATTTTAGGAAGATTAGGCCATGCTAATCTTCTCTGTATCATTCCAATTTTAGTACATGTGCTGCCAACGCGAGTACTGGAGTTAATTTTTGTATAAGGTGTAAGGAAGGGGTCCAGTTTCAGCTTTCTGCATATGGCTAGCCAGTTTTCCCAACACCATTTATCAAATAGGAAATCCTTTCTCCATTGCTTGTTTATGTCAGGTTTGTCAAAGATCAGATGGTTGTAGATGGCCTTACTTCCAAGGTCTCTGTTCTGTTGCATTGCTTTCTATCTCTGTTTTGGTACCAGTATCATGCTGTTTTGATTACTGTAGCTTTGTAGTATAGTTTGAAGTCAGATTGCGTGATGCCTCCAGCTTTGTTCTTTTGCTTAGGATTGTCTTGGCTATATGGGCTCTTTTTTGGGTCCATGTGAAGTTTAAGGTGGGTTTTTCCAGTTCTGTGAGACGGTCAGTGGTAGCCTGATGGGGATAGCATTGAATCTATTAATTACTTTGGGCAGTATGGACATTTTCAAGATATAGATTCTTCCTAACCATGAGCATGGAATGTTTTTCCATCTGTTTGTGTCCTCTCTTATTTCCTTGAGCAGTGGTTTGTAGTTCCCCTTGAAGAGGTCCTTTACATCCCTTTTTAGTTGTATTCCTAGATAATTTATTCTCTTTGTAGCAATTATGAGTGGGAGTTCACTCATGATTTGGCTCTCTGTTTGTTTGATATTGGTGTATAGGAATGCTTGTGATTTTTGCAAACTGATTTTGTATCCTGAGACCTTGCTGAAGTTGCTTATCAGCTTAAAGAGATTTTGAGCTGAGAAGATAGGGTCTTCTAAATAAACGATCATATTGTCTGCAAATAGAGACAGTCTGACATTTTCTTTCCCTAACTGAATAAGCTTTATTTGTTTTTCTTGCTTGATTGCTCTGGCCAGAATTTCCAATACTATGTTGAATAGGAGTGGTGAGAGAGGACACCCTTGTCTAGTGCCAGATTTCAAAGGGAATGTTTCCAGTTTTTGCCCATTCAGCATGATATTGGCTGTGGGTTTGTCATAAATAGCTTTTATTATTTTGAGATATGCTCCATTGATACCTAGTTTATTGATAGTTTTTAGCATAAAAGGCTGTTGAATTTTGTCGAAGGCATTCTCTGCTTCTATTGAGATAATCGTGTAGTTTTTGCCTTTGGTTCTGTTTATGTGATGGATTACGTTTATAGATTTGCGTATGTTGAACCAGCCTTGCATCCCCAGGATGAAGCCTACTTGATCGTGATGGATAAAGTTTTTGATGTGCTGTTGGATTTGGTTTGCCAGTATTTTATTGAAGATTTTCACATCAATGTTCATCATGGATATTGACCTGAAATTTTCTTTTTTTTTGTTGTGTCTCTGCCAGGTGTTGGTACCAGGATGATGCTGGCCTCATAAAATGAGAAATGGAGGATTCCCTCTTTTTGTATTGTTTGGAATAGTTTTGAAAGAAATGGTAACAGCTCCTCTTTGTATGTCTCGTAGAATTCAGCTGTGAACCCTGATGGTCCTGGAGTTCTTTTGGTTAGTAGGCTATTAATTGCTGCCTCAACTTCAGACCTTGTTATTGGTCTATTGAGGGATTCAACTTCTTCCTGGTTTAGTCTTGGGAGACTGTAAGTGTCCAGAAATTTTTCCATTTCTTCTAGATTTACTGGTTTATGTACATAGAGGTGTCTGTAGTAATCTCTGATGGTAGTATGTATTTCTGTGGAATTGGTGGTGATATCCCCTTTATTATTTTTTATTTCATCTATTTGAATCTTTTCTCTGTTCTTTATTAGTCTAGCTAGTGGTCTCTCTATTTTGTTAATCTTTTCAAAAAACCAACTCCTGGATTCACTGATTTTTTTTTGAAGGGTGTATTTTGTTGTGTCTCTATCTCCTTTAGTTCTGTTCTGATCTTAGTTATTTCTTGTCTTCTGCTAGCTTTTGAATTTGTTTGATCTTGTTCCTCTAGTTCTTTTAATTGTTTTAATAGGGTGTCAATTTTACATCTTTTCTCACTTCTCATGTGGGCATTTAGTGCTATAAATTTCCCTCCAGACACTGCTTTAAATATATCCCAGAGATTCTGGTACATTGTGTCTCTGTTCTCATTGGTTTTGAAACATCTTTATTTCTGCCTTCATTTCATTATTTATCCAGGAGTCATTCAGGAGCAGGTTCAGTTTCCATGTAGTTGTGCAGTTTTGAGTGAGTTTCTTAATCCTGAGTTCTAATTTGATTGCACTGTGGTTTGAGAGACTGGTTGTTATGATTTCCATTCTTTTGCATTTGTTGAGGAGTGATTTACTTCCAATTATGCGGTTGATTTTAGAGTAAGTGTAGGTCATTAAGAACTTGTTTTATGTATCTGGGTGCTCTTGTATGGGTGCATAGATATTTAGAATAGTTAGCTCTTATTTTTGCATTGATCCCTTTACCAATATGTAATGACCTTCTTTGTCTCTTTTGATCTTTGTTGGTTTAAAGTCTGTTTTATCAGAGACTAGGATTGCAACCTCAGCTTTTTTTTTTTTTTTTTTTTTTTGCTCTCCATTTGCTTGGTAAATCATTATCTATCCCTTTATTTTGAGCCTGTGTGTGTTTTTGCATGTGAGATTGGTCTCCTGAATACAGCACACAGATGGGTCTTGATTCTTTACCCATTTTGTCAGTCTGTGTCTTTTGATTGGGGCATTTAGCCCAATGACATTTAAAGTTAATATTGCTATGTGTGTGAATTTCATCCTACCATTTTAATATTAGCTGGTTGTTTTGCCCATTAGTTGATGTAGTTTCTTCATCGTGTTGATGGTCTTTACCATTTGGTATGTTTTTGCAGTGGCTGGTACTGGTTGTTCCTTTCCATGTTTAGTGCTTCCTTGAGGAGCTCTTGTAAGGCAGGCCTGGTGGTGATGAAATCTCTCTGCAATTGCTTGCCCTTCAAGGATTTTGTTTCTCCTACTCGTATGAAGCTTAGTTTGGCTGGATATGAAATTCTGGGTTGAAAGTTCTTTTGTTTAAGGATGTTGAGTATTACACCCCCCCTCCCCCCACTCTCTTCTGGCTTGGATGGTTATTGCGGAGAGATCTGCTGTGAGTCTGATGGGCTTCCTTTTGTGGGTAACCAGACCTTTCTCTCTGGCTGCCCTTAGCATCTTTTCCTTCATTTCGACCCTGGTTCAATCTGATGATTATGTGCCTTGGGGTTGGTCTTCTTGAGGAATATCTTTATGGTGTTCTCTGTATTCCCTGTATTTGAATGTTGGCCTGCCTTGCTAGGTTGGGAAAGTTCTCCTGGATAATATCCTAAAGGGTGTTTTCCAACTTGGTTTCATTCTCCCTGTCACATTCAGGTACACCGATCAAAGGTAGATTGGGTCTTTTCACATAATCACATATTTCTTAGAGGCTTTATTTCTTTTCACTTTTTTCTCTAATCTTGCCTTCGTTTTATTTTGTTTGAGCTGATCTTCAATCTCTGATATCTTTTCTTCTGTTTGATCAGTTCGCCTGAAATTTGTGTATGCTTCGTGAAGTTCTCGTACTGTGTTTTTCAGCTCCATCAAGTTGTTTATGTTCTTCTCTAAGCTGGTTACTCTAGTTAGCATTTCATCTAACCTTTTTTCCCTTAGTTTCTTTGCATTGGGTTAGAACATGCTTCTTTAGCTCAGAGAAGTCTGTTATTACCCACCTTCTGAAGTCTGCTTCTGTCAGTTCGTCAAACTCATTCTCCATCCAGTTTTGTTCCCTTGCTGGTGAGGCTCTGTGATCACTAGGTGAAGAGGTCTTCTGGTTTTTGGTGATTTCAGCCTTTTTCCACTGGTTTCTTCCCATCTTTGTGGATTTATCCACCTTTGGTGTTTGAAGTTGGTGACTTTCAGATGGGGTCTCTGAGTGGACATATTTTCTGTTGATGTTGAAGCTATTTATTTCTGTTTCTTAGTTTTCCTTCTAACAGTCAGGCCCCTCTGCTGCAGGACTGCTGGAAGTCCACTCCAGACCCTACTTGCCTAGGAATTACCCGTGGGGGCTGCAGAACAGCAAGGACTGCTGCCTGTTCCTTCCTCTGGTAGTTTCATCCCAGAAGGGTACCTGCTAGATGTCAGCCAGAGCTCTCCTGTATGATGTGTCTCTTGGGATCTATGGGGGACAGGGAGCCACTTGATGAGGCAGTCTGTCTCTTTTCAGAGCTCAAGTGCTGTGCTGGGAGCTCCATTGCTCCCTTCAGAGCTGCTGGGCAAGGACATTTAAGTTTGCTGAAGTGGGACTCACAATCACCCCTTTTCCCAGGTGCTCTGACCTGTGAAGGTGGGGCTTTATTTTTAAGTCCCTGATGGGCTGCTCCCTTTTTCCAGAGATGCCCTGCTCAGCAAGGAGGGAGTCTAGTCACAGTCTGCCTGCAGAGGCCTTGCTGAGCTGCTGTGGGCTCCGCCTCGCTGCTGTGTAAACTTCCTTGGGATTTTGTTTATACTGGCAAGGCTAGAACTGCCTCGGTAATGGCAGATGCCCCTCCCTGCTCCAAGCTTGATAGGCCCCGAGTAGAGTTCAAACTGCTGTGCTGGCTGCAAAAGTCATAAGCCAGCAGGTTTCAGTTTGCTGGTCTTTGTGGGTGTGGGACCCATCGAGCCAGATCACTTGGCTCCCTGCCTTCAGCCCCCTTTTTTTTTCAGGGAAATGGGTGGATCTGTCTCGCAGGCATTCCAGGCACCAGCTAAAATGGCCACCCAGTTTTGTGCTGGAAATCTATGGTGCTGGCTAAAACGCCCGCCCAGGTTTGTGCTGGAAACCTGCAGCACTGGTGTTGGCACTGGTGGGAATCTCCTGGTCTCTGGGCTATAAAGACTGTGGGAAAAGCACAGTATTTGATCCAGAGTGCCGGAGTGCCTGGAAAAGTCCCCAGTGGCCTCCCTTACATAGGAGGGGGAGTTCTCTGTTCTCTTGCACTTCTCAGGTGAGGCAACACCCCACCCTGCTTTGGTTTGCCCTCCTTGGGCTACTCCCACTGTCTAACCAGTCCCATTGGGATGAACCTGGTACCTTGGCTGGAAATGCAGAGATCATTTGCCTTCTGCATTGCTTTCACTAGGAAATGTGGTCCGGAGCTGTTCCTATTTGGCCATCTTGGCAGAAGTCCCCACTCTCTTTAATTTTAATCCAGTGACTTCTGCTACATTTATCCAGTTATAAAAAGTTATATATAAAACAAAATTTTAAATATTATGTATGAACTGCAGCCATAAGCTGTATAACAATGTTCTGGTCAATGATGGTCTGCATACTTGATGGTTCCATAAGATTACAAGACTATATTTTTACTGTACCTTTTCTATATGTTTGTACATGTTTAGATGCACAACTACTTACCACTGTGTTAGAATTTCCTATAGCATTCAATAGAATAATATGTTATATAGCTTCATAGTCCAGGAGCAATAGGCTGATCCATACAATCTAGGTGTGTATTGGGTTCTACTTACACAAAACCATGTTGGTTTGTGTAAGTACACTCTATGATGATCACACAATGACAAAATCACCTAATGATCCATTTCTTAGAATGCATCCCCATCCTTAAGCAATACATGACTGTATTTAAATAGTAAATAAAATAGGATTAAATCATTAACAAGCCAAATACCCTTTCATTAAGATAAAACCACAGGGGCTTTTCTATTTCAGTGCAAAACTAGCCTGTTCACAAAATAAGATTAAACCAAGTGTCAATTTCTCAATGCTTACACACAGCTTAATGTTTTAAAATCTCTAGAAAATTTACAGCAAATTTCATATAACAATTTATTTTCTCCCTTGTAATTTAGCAAGGCTAAGTAGTTTTATCTAATTTGCCTTTACTGAAACTTCTATTCACTTGAAATAATAGAAATATTACTCAGAAATGATAGGGAATTTTAACGTAATCCACAAAAATTGCTTGTTCTTTATTTACTTTACTAATATAGGCAGTTCAAGATTTATAACTGTTACTGAAATTGCCAAGGTAAAAGCATGCTTCTCTGGGTCTCTGTTCTGTGTAACTGTGCATTTCTCTTTTCTCTCTCTCTTTATCTCACACACACATACACACACACACAGTCACATATAAAAACATGCATGTATACACAGGTATTTTTCTGCTCAATTAATATAGATGGGATTCTAGGGTAGATGACAAAGTTTACATTGAATATCAATAAAGCATATAAACATTTTATAGTCTAGAAATAGGTATGCTCTATTGTTGGAGCAGTAACTGCTGTTTGTTGATAGACATTTATCAGAGTCTTAATATGTTACAGTAGAAAGGCATCTAATCATGCTATATAATAGGGCACACACAAACACAACCCAGTATACCATATATATAATAACAATGATGTGCAGTAATTCAAATATTCTTTATCAGCATTCACTGTGAAGTGAACACAAGTGCAAAATGCTTTTGAATTTGTTGCTCTTTCAACTTTTAATATCTTGCATCTGTGATTCCCTTCTATGTAGAAGTCTATGTCATCTTATATTGAGACTTCTCTGACCAATACAGGGGGAAAAAATAGTCTGTATGGATTATACACTCATAGTCTGTATGGATTATACACTCATAGTCTGTATGGATTATAACATGAATCATTACAACACTGAAATATAATTTTCAGTTTAGTTCCCTCTTTTATCATAATGTCAGGTTCTTCAGAGAAGGATCTTAGTTTATTATCCCTCTGATTACATTATATATTTCCTAGAGTCTAATAAAATTCACTAATATGGCTGGGCATGGTGGCTCACGCCTATAATCACAGCACTTTGGGAGGCTAAATTGGGTGGATCATGAGGTCAGGAGTTCAAGACCAGGCTGTTCAACATGGTGAAACCCCATCTCTACTAAAAATACAAAAATTAGCTGGGTGTGGTGGCAGGCACCTGTAGTCCCAGCTACTTGGGAGGCTTAGGCAGGAGAACTGCTTGAACCTGGAAGGCAGAGGTTGCAGTGAGCCAAGACCATGCCATAGCACTTCAGCCTGAGCAACAAAGTGAGGCTCTGTCTCAAAAAAAATCATGAATATTTTTGTTTCTACAAATGAAACAAAATTTAATTTTTTAATTTTTTAAATATTCTTTCTATACGTGGTGTTTTAACAATTTTTAGTATATAGTCAGCATTTTAGGTAATTGTTTTCCCCTTTTGTTGGCTTCCCGTTGCAACAGATTTCACCCTAGGGACATAACTGCATAGGTATCTCAGTGTTACAATTACTCGTGGTGTCATGGTAATGAATAATTTGATTATGAATGGTAGACTATAAGCTGCAATTTCATGTACATATTTTATTGTCACTCTTTATATATTAGATGAAGTTTCTACACTGAATTTTCTTTTTTAAAAATATTTTATTTTTGAAATATTCAATTGAAAAATATAGATTATATACATTCTAAGTGTACAATGTGATGATTTGACATGTATACACTATGCAGTAATTACCACAATCAAATTAATTGACACATCTATCACCACCCATGCTGTATCATAGATATTGAGAACTTGTTCATCTTAAAACTGAAAGGTTGTACCATTTGACTAGTATCTATTTCCTCCACTTCCCAGCTTCTACTAACTACCAGTCTAATATCTACTTCTATGGGTTCAACTTTTTCAGACTGCATCTAGGAATTATATCATGTCGCATTTGTCTTTACATGCCTAGGCTATTTTCTCTTAAACTAATATCCTCCAGGTTCATCCATGCTGTAGCAAATGACAAGATCTCCTTCTTTCTTAAGGCTGAATTGTTTTCCATTTTGTGTATTTTCTTTATCCATTTATCCCATGATGAATATTTAGGTTGTTTCCATATTTTGGCAATATCAGTATTACTTTAATGGAAATGAGTGGTGCAGGTATTTTTCTGACATACTTATTTCATTTCCATTAAATGTATATCCAGAAATGAGACTGCTACAACGTATGGTACTTAGATTTTTAATGTAAAAAAAAAAAAAAACTTCCATACTGTTTTCCTAATGGCTATGCCAATATACATTCCCATTAAGGGTCAACAGGGCTCCCTAATGTCTATTAAGATTTTTGCTCATTTTTTAATTGTATTGTGTGTGTGTATGTGTGTGTGTGTGTTTGCTAGAGTAGTGTGTGTTCCATATATATTTTGAATGTTAACAGTTTATCAGATATACAGTTTGCAAGTTTTTTACCCCTTCTACAGACTGCCTTTTTATTTTGTTCATTTTTTTCCTTTGCTTGCAAAAACGTTTTAGTTTGACACGGTCTCGCTTTATTTTTGCTTTTGTTTCCTGTGGTTTTGATGTCACATCCAAAAAAACACTAGTGCCAAATCCAATGCCAAGGAGCTTTTTACCCATGTTTTTAAAGTTGCAAGGTATAAAATCAACAAACAAATCAGTTGTGTTTTTTTATAATAGCTAGAAACTATGGTAAAGAAAATTAAGAAAACGATTCCACATACCACAGCATCAGAGAGAAAAAAATATTTATGAATAAATTTAACCAAGGAGGTAAAAGATCTATACCAAAAAAAAAAAGAACTATAAGAAATTAATGAATGAATCTGAAGAAGACACAAATAAATGGAAAGATTTCTCTTGTACATGAATCAGAAGAATTGATATTGTTAAATGACCATATTACCCAAAGCAATCTATAGATTCAATATAACTCCTATTGATACAGAAGGAGGGCAGGGAAGTGCTGGGTAGAGAAAGGCAGGTCCCTGGCTAGAAGCCTATCCCTGGACCTGTGTCCACAGACCTAGGTGAGGACAAGCTCCTGCCTTCATGCCCAAACGTTGCATTTTCCAAGACCACCCTGGCTGCCACGTCCCCATCCTGTGCCTATAAAAGCCCTGAGACCTTAGCTGGCAGAGGCACAGCAGTTGGATGTTGAGAGAAACACATCAGTGAAGAAGGCAGAAGTGACCAGATATTGGGAAGAGCACACCTGTGGAAGAGCACAGCAACATGCCAGCTGGCCATCCACTGGTGGAATCACGCGGAGTTTGGCCAGGGCAGTCAGAGGAGAGCCCGGGCCACTGAGAAGCTCCACTCCAGGGGAAAACCATCTCCCAACTGGCTCCCCCATCTGCTGAGAGCTACTTCCAGTCAATAAAACCTTGCACTCATTCCCCAAGCCCACCTGTGATCCAGTTCTTCCAGTACACAAAGGCAAGAAACCCTGGATACATAAAGCCCTCTGTCCTTGAGATAAAGCACAGGGTCTAATTCAGCTGACTAACACAGGCCATTTACAGACGGTTAAACTATATTTAAATACAATTTACAGTGTTCACAGTGGTGATATCTGTAGCAAATGAACTGACCAATAGATTACGAAGTTAATTTTCCCGGCTTCCTATGTGTAGATGATGAAGAAGGATAGTGGAGAAGCTTTATTTAAAGCTGTAACACAATGTGGAAGTAGATCAGATGACTTATACAGCCATGAATATCTTGTTCCAGTTTCACTAACATATTGAAGCCTCATTTAAAACTAGTCTTCAGATAACTAATAAAATGTTACTATGCATTGCTAATCCCTACCATATAAAAAATAAATACAAAGAAGGAAAACTCTAAACTTATGCCCAAAAGGATTTATTTTATTTTCACTGCATTTCTGTATTGGCTATCATTAGAAAGCTAGTACCTGTGCTAAACTTGGTTGTTTATGTTTTAGAAACGAGCTATGTTTATCAGGCCAAAATACTTGGAGAAATATGTAATGGCTACCTTAAAATCCAAGTAAGTCTACCTAATGGTCATATTTAAAAATAAAATAATAAAAATATCCAGAAGGTTTTAATGTCCCAAACACAGATGGTTTCTCAGATGAACAGCCTAGACAGTTGATTTTCTAGATTACCTATCTGAACTGGAAGGAGAGTAGAAGACCTTGCTAAAATAACTATTGGACCTAACTTTAGACTCTCTTGTTTGTGCATAAACCTAGCTCTTTAACACATTTAAAAATATTCTATATGACAAGTTTTTCCAAAGTGTTTAGGAAGTTTCATAAAAAGCATTTTGTTGTACTCTAATAAAATGTTATACATTTAAATTTGTTTATACTTTGGTGAAATAACATGTCAGGATATTTATTAATAGTTACAAGACCATAGCTAAATTATTCCCTGATTATTCAATTATTTTTTATATTCAACTGAATGAATTCAGTTAGAAATGATTTAATGTGCATAATGAAGCACTATAATTAACATCAAGATCATTCTAATCTAAATAGTCCCTTTTCATGTTCTTTTCAACAATAAAAATATTCTAGTCAGATAATGCAGTTTGAATTGAGCTGGCTGATAATGATTAATTAAATCAATATAAATATGCAGAATTTGCTGACTCTGAATCAGAGAGAATAAAATTTGAGAAATGATTTTAAATGTTTTGAGTATTGCAAATATATACATTTAAAATATTTTTATTCAAATAGCACTATTTTAATCCTTAGTGATACAATCAAACACACACGTAGTCAAGCATCCCTTCCTCTTCACTTCTTTTTAGTTATGGCAAACATTCCAAAGTAGGTAACATTTCTCTTTAGGGAATTGCTCTCTGGCCTACAACTTCAAATATGACGTTCACACTTACTGCCCCTATGTTATCACTGCCATTCCTTCTCCCACCTCTCCTGCTTCCTGCACGGGTTAGGTACTTCATGTTCATCTCACTCACATATTCACCATTTTAGCAAAGACTTGAGTGGTTATGAATGTGTTTGGTGTGGGTGAGAAAAAAGTATACACTTTGTTCCATCTTCCCAAAAATCTAGCCTAGTTTAGTGATGTGTTAATGTCTGTAGATTTCTATAATGAAGTAAGAAAAATGTGGTTAGTGTTTTAAAAATGAAGTACCATGGACTTTAGGCAGGGTGATGGGTCATTTATTGTTGATATATAAACACACTCCTTATCCTAATTGTATTAAAGTAAAAGAATATTTACTTCTACTAAAAGTCAAATTAGAAGGCAGAACACCAATAGTACCTACCAGTATTATATATGAAGATCATGTAGTTTTTCTAGATCACAAAAATGCTTAATTTCTGTGATATAATCAGTTTACATATGATACATTATATAAATCAGTTTATATATGATGAGAGATTAGAAAACAAATTCATCAACATTTTATTCTTTAAATTTAGTAATTTTAAAATGAATTAAAACAAAAATTAAACAATATGTCCAAACGTTTTAGATTGATACAGACAAAGGTTTTATGGAATTTGATATAGACAAGAAGTAATAAAATAGGTATTAAATGTATACTTGGTTAGGTATAATGTAAGGAAAGATGAACAACAGGTTAGTCATAATTAAGTAGCTCTATAAATATGATTGTTAAAATTTATCTATTTGAGATGTCTTCACCATAAACTAAGAGATTACTTATAGAATTTACAATGAATAAAGCTGGACAAAATACGTTAGTTTTTCTTTATATTTTCATTTTTAATAATTATTGGTTATTAAGTACTGTACATTGGCTGCTAAATTGTATTATGCTTTTTTTGCATTGTTATAAAGGAATACCTGAGACGGGGTAATTTATAAAGAAAAAAAGTTTAATTAGCTCATAGATCTGCAAGTTTTACAGAAAGCATGATGCCAACATCTGCTTCTGGCAAGGCTCAAGAAGCTTACAATCATGGCAGAAGTGTGAGGAGGAGCAGACACAACACATAGGGAGAGTGGAAGTGAGAGAGAGAGAGAGGGGAAATGCTATACTCTTTTAAATAACCAGCTCTCATGTGAACTAACAGTGAGAATGCAGTAACTATCATGAGGACAGCAAAAAATCACTCCTGAAGGACCTGCTCCCATGACTAAAACAGGCCTCACTTTCAATATTGGTTATTACATTTCAACATGACATTTGGAGGGGACAAACATCCAAACCATATTATTCAACCTGGACCCCCTAATCTTATGTTCTCTTCACATTGCATAATACAGTATTTCCTCCCAATAGTTTAGTACATTCTTAACTTGTTTCAGCATTAAGTCCAATGTTATAAGTTTCATCTGAGAATCATCTCCTACTGCCTATAAGCCTATAAAGTAAAAACAAGTTATTTACTTCCAAGGTAAAATGATGCTACGGGCATTGGGTAAATGCTTCCATTCCAAAAGGAAGAAGTCACCCAAAAGAAAGGGTCAAACAGGCCCCATGCAAGCCTTAAACCCAGCACGGCAGTCATTAAACTCTAAAGCTCCAAAATAATCTCTTTTGACTCCATGTCCCATATTCAGGACACACTGGTGCAAAGGGTGGGCTCTCGAGGCTTGAGCAGGTCCACTTCTTTGGCTTTACAGGGTACAGTCCCTGTGGCTGCTGTCATGGGTTGGACTTGAGTGCCTGCAGCTTTTCAATGCTTAGATTGTAAGCTGCTAGTGACTCTCCCATTCTTGAGTCTGGAAGGTGGCATCCCCCTTCCCATAGCTCCACTAGAAAGTGCCCTGGACAACTCTGTGTGGGGACCCCAACTTCACATTTCCCCTCTGCACTGCTATAGTAGAGATTCTCTGTGAGGGCTCCAGCCCTGTGGCAGCCTTCTGCTTGGATGCTCAGGTTTTCTTATATATTCTCTAAAATCTAGGTGACGATGACAAGCTTCTTTTTTCTTACATTGTGTGTGCCTTCAGACTTAACAAAACGTGTAAGCTGACACAGTTTACAGTTTGCACCTTTCAGAGCAGTGGCCGGAGATGTTTCTGGGACACTTTGAACTGAGGCTGGAGCCAGAGTAGCCTCAATGCAGGGATCCATGGCCTAAGGCTGCACAGGGAAGCAAGGTCCTCAGTCTGGCCTCCCAAATTATTTTGTCTTAGGCCTTTGGGCCACTGATGGGAGGGGCTGCCTTGAAGTTTTTTGAAATGCCTTTGAGTCTTTTATCCCATTTCCTTGGATAGTAGTATTTGACTCTCTTTTAGTCATGCTAATCTCTCTAGCAAGTGTTTGCTCCATAGCCTCCTTAGATTTCTTCTCTGCTACAGGGCCAGGCTGCAAATTTTCTGAACTTTTACACTCTGCTTTCCCTTTAATTATAAATTCCAACTTTAAGTCATTCCTTCGTTTTCTGGGTATCTAATAGTAGGTTATTAGAAGCTGCCCAGGTCACCCCTTGAACACTTTGCTGCTTAGAAATGTCTTCTTCCAGACACCCTAAATCATTACTCTTAAGTTCAACCCTCCACAGATCCCTAGGATGTGGACACAATGCAGCAAAGCTCTTTACTATGGCATACTACAGGAGACTTTTACTCCACTTCCTAATAAATTCTTCATTTCCATTTGAGACCTCATTAGCCTGGCCATCACTGTCCCTATTACTGTCAGCACTTTGGTCACAATCATTTAACCAGTCTCTAAGAAATTCCAAACTTTCTCTCATCTTCCTGTCTTCTTCTGAGTCCAACAAACTCTTCCAGCCTCTGTTCATTACCCAGTTCCAAAGCCACGTCCACATTTTCAGGTATCTTTATAGCAATGCCTCACTCCTTGATACCAATTTTCTGTATTAATCTGTTTTGCATTGCTGTAAAGGAATTCCTGAGACTGGGTAATTGGCTCACAGTTCTGCAGGCTTTACAGGAAGCATGGTGCCAGTATCTGCTTCTCATGAGCCTCAAGAAGCTTACAATCATGGCAGAGAACATCTGGGAGCAGGCACATCAAGACCGGAAGCAAGAGAGAGAGAGAGAGGGGTTAAGTGCCACAATATTTAAAACAACCAGCTTTCATGTGAACTAATGGTGAGAACACACTTATTATTACGAGGACAGCACCAAGACATTCATAAGGATCTGTCCCTGTGATCCAACCAACTTCCATGAGGATCTGTCCCTGTGATCCAACCAACCTCCACCAGACCCCACCTCCAACATTGGGGATTATATTTCAACATGAGATTTGTAGGGGATAAATACCCAAACACAAGTGTTATACATCTATTAGTAATATAGTCCTCTAAGTCCTATAATATTAATGTAATTATTTTATAATGAGCAATCTGAAAACATTAAAATAGGTATGTAACTTGAGTAATTTTATACAACTTATAAGCAGATGAGTTAGTGCTTATGCTACTCAAAAAACAAGGAACTGAAAATACAGTGACACATTCATGATAAATATGTATTTCTCTTTTAAACAATAGTTAAAAGGTAATTAGTTACCAGGGATAAAAGCAATCTACCATTCTCAAATATGGTTTCTACCTTTGAGGTCAAGAAAGCTATTTCCTTTGTGGCCATAAAGAAGAGGGCAAGGCTGGGCAGTACTCACATACTTCTTTCCTAGGTATGGGCAGCAGAGGCTTGTATAATTGTTGCTTTCATCTCATTGCCCAGAACGTAGTCGCAACAAGGAAAAATGAGCTGCAACGTATAATATCAAATATGCTGCACACATAACCAGCTAAAATTTGGAAGTACTATGATTAAATAAGGGCAGTTTGAATATTGGTGAATAACAATTAGACTTCCTACAGTGGAAGCTGAAATAAAAATTTAGATCCTCATTTATAGCCCAGAAGTGGGATAGCTAGCCCCTTCAGCATTATTCATGATATCCAAGACAATGGACACAACTCAAATGTCTACCAACAGAAGAATGAATAAAGAAAATATGATATATTTATACAATGGAATATTAAGTAACCTTACAAATGGAGGAAATCCTGACATATTTAACAACATAGATGATACGATTTGGATTTGTGTTCCCACCCAAATTTAATGTGGACTTGGAAGAGGAAGCTGGTGGGAGGTAATTGGATTGTGGGGACAGATTTCCTCCTTGCTTTTCTCATGAGACTGAGTGAGTTCTCACGAGATCTGATGCTTTAAAAGGGTGTGGCACTTCTCCCTTCTCCCTGTTTCTCTCCTACTGCCATGTGAAAAGGTGCTTGTTTCCCCTTGGCCTTCTGCCATGATTGTAAGTTTCCTGAGGCCTCCCAGTCATGCTTCCTGTTAAGTCTGCAGAACTGAGTCAATTAAACCTGTTTTCTTCTATTTCACTACCTGAAGTCACCCAGTTTCAGTTAGTTCTTTATAGCAGTATTAGAATAGATTAATACAATAGATGAAGCAAAATAACACAATGCCAAGTGAAATAAGCTAGATGCAGAAAGACAAATACCATATGATCTCACTTATATGTGGAATTTATATAGTCAAACTCATAAGAACAGAGAGTAGAATGGTACATACCAGGGGCTGAAGGACTGGAAAATAGGTAGATGCTATTCCAGTGGTACAAAGATCTAATGTACAAGAATGTGAATATAGTTAACAATATTGTATCAGACAAATGAAATTTGCTAAGAAGGTAGATGTTAATTATACTCATCATAAAAATAAAAGAAAAATAATGAAGATAAGGGAAAGAAACAGAGAAAGAAAAATAGAAAAGAAATGTTAACTACATGAAGTGATGAATATGTTAATTAAATTAATTAGCTTTTTTGCGATGACTATGTCACAGTGTTTATGTACATCAAATCATAAATTTGGACACCTTTAGGTTGTCAACTATACTTCAATAAAAATGGTGGGAGTGTGCTGGGGATTGCAGATATGTACAACTCCCAATGCTACTTAACCACTTCACTACACTAATTCCACTTATTTCTTTGCACTGACATCCCATCTGATTCCAATGGTCAGCATATTATCCCTGTGTTACTTAGCATTAAATATGTGGTCTATCTTGTCACCAATTTGTTTTCTGTCCTTTGCTGCTTAATTTTTGAGCAAAGAGTTAGTATACACACACATACCCCCCCCCACACACACACATATATGTGTGTGTGGGGAGTGTGGGGGGGGGTGTGTGTGTGTGTGTATGCATATATATTTATATATATTTCACATTCCCTGATTCTACTTAAAATATGTACCTAAGTAAACTGTGAATGAGAATGAATACTCTTGTTGCCTGAGTGATCATATTCTTCAGTACAGTTTTATTATTGTTGTTTTCTGTTAATATGGGCAGGACAGAAAAAGAAACCATTTGCATTTACAAAACTTTTGAACTCCATTACACATTCTATCATGTAAACATGTATTTTGGTGAATTTTCATTAAAAAGTAGATATGAGCTATTTATAAAAACAATTCCTTGGTGCTCTTACTATGCAAATTGTTTCCATGATGGCTGATTTCATACCCTATTTTCTATCTAACTTTTTATTAGAAATTAGTTTGGTACTTCAGAGATCAGTGAAATGTTTTTTGTGAAGTTATACATCTATCAGATGGCAAAAAAAAAAATCGTTTCCTATTTCCCTTAACTTCTGCATCTTCCAATGAATAAAACATTTTTTTCTAGATGGTTTATTTTCTGGCTGAATTATTTTTTGATGCTCCATATCCATGATTCTTAAAGCTGGCAACATATCAGTTTCACTTGGAAACTTCTTTTTTACTTGTTTGTTTAAAAAGACTCCTGGTTCACTAACCCCAAAGGATTCCGATTATATATGTTGAGGAAAGAAGACTAGGAATCTGTTTCTTAAAGGAACCCAAGGTTAATCTTTATTTGCAACCAGCCTTGAAAACAAATTCTTAAACATGAGACAGAATAGAAGAGTGTTTACCAGCTCAGGTTCTTGGATCAGAAATACAGAATTGTGTTCTAAATATACAACTCACTGGCTATGGATCTGAAGGAGTTTCATTAAACTAAAAGAGAAAAAAAAGTTCTAAGTGAAATATGAGACATTTAATAAGCAAAAAATACAGGTTAGCATTATTATTATTATTTTCAGAGATGTTTCAAAAATTTTTTCAGCTATACTACTCTTTTACTAATATATACTGTTTGGCACTATCTCCCTTAATTTTAAAATTGTAATTACGTACATTTTTATTATATCTAGTTCTTCTTATTAAAAGAATATACAACTATGGAGAAAATAGTGAACTTGGAAAATCTCTAGCCACTCACTTAAATTTTTTTTTCTAGGTGGCAGACACTTCATCCAGACAGTAGACTTATATCCAAGAGCAAAGCAGGCAAAAATATCTGCCCTTACAGAACTCACTAAACTAGTGGGTGGTAAAAAGAAACAATCCAAATAAATGTTTTAATAAGAGTTATGCAGCAAAGGCAGAGGAAATGGGATAAAGATACTGTGGCAATTGTAATTTGCATGCCTCAGAAGACCTCACTATGAAGATGACAGTTGACAATACCTGAAGAAGTCACCTGAGCCATGTAGACATTGGGGGAAGAGCATTTCAGGTAATGAAAAGAGCTGGCACAAAGGCAGGAGCGTGGTTGATGTTGGCCATAGCCAACCTCACTGAAGTGTAAGAAACGGAGAAGCAAGGTGAAAATAGAAGGGGAAAGAATTTAGATGATTCTAACAACTTTGCATTTTAAACTCACTGAAAGATTTTGAGCAGAAGAGTTACAGAGCTGAATCAATTAGGCTTCTCTCTTGCTAATACACTAAAAAGTAGGAATGGTACAAGTAGGGAGCCCACTTAGACTACAATATCAGTGTAACCAAGAATTAAATGTAGCTTTAACCAAGATGATAGCAATGAGAATTAGACCATTTACAAACACATTTTGAAGACAGACTACTTATTTTTTTTGATGACTCAGATACTCAAATGAATAGTGGGAAAGATAGAAGTCAAGGGTATCTCAAGTTAAAGCTTTATTCCCAAGACTTGAAATTACATTAGATTTACAGATGGGAAGCATTTAGTATAATTAGGTTTGTGTTGACATAACATTGAAAACATTGATTAAAGTAGCAGATGAAATGGACAGCAAAATAGTTTACATGCTAGCACATGTTCATTAGCTTGTCATTAAGATGTGGAAATTCATAAATCACAAAAGGTGACCAATTTTCAGGAAAAATGAGGCACTTTCTTTCTATGTAGTCTCAATCATTTTCACATTAAATGTCAACAATATGTTGCCAAGTTCAAAAATTATCTATCTAGCTCAGCACTTTATCTAACTCTTAAACTAGGCAATTATCCTGATACTTTTATTTTTTTATGTCAAAATCCAGCTAATCCACAATTCATATACATCTTACCTTCAAAATATCTTCCTAATATCCAGTGCAATCTTCCTGGCTCAATATTCTACTGTATCTTGTGTATAATAGAACAGTAGTTTCCAAAGCAAACTCCCTGCCTTCATTTCTTCTCTACAGAAGCCAGAGTGATGTTTTTTTAAAAAAGTACATTAAGATCATGTACTTTTACAAAATTTTTATAATGTTCCCTTCACTTGGATTAAATTCAAATATTTCATCATAAACTTCAAAGCCTAGCACAATCTTCCTTCTTCTCCAAATAAAAAATTACCATACCATGCCTCCCCCTTACCTCTCAGATGTTCTGGGTTTTTCTCAGTTTCTACAATATAATTCTTCCTGCTTTAGCAGGTTTTCATACGGTTTTGTTTATGCCTAGGCTTGTTCCTAATGTCTTTAAGCAGGTGAAAATGTTTTAGCATTTTTTGCAATGTCTTTAAGTAGATGTAAATGTTTTCCATTTTTACGCAAAAATTAAAAACTTACCTCCTAAGAGACAACTTGTATGACCAACTGATCTAAATAATAACCTCCCTCCTTTGTTCTGCTCCCAGGTATTCACATTTATTTACCATACTTCTGAGGAAGACACCAGACTGTTCAGTACTAACTCCTATGGAGACTCACCAGCTTTAAGGTATCATCCTAGCGCCAAGATAGAGTTGGACTGAAAATCAGACATGATTAATTTTAACAAAGATTCTAGTGAAAATGCTAACCTGAGTATTCTGCCTAAAATTTAATTCTTACATTTCTGAAATATTAATCTTTAGATATATACAAGCACATTTTATCATCTCTAAAAACTTTTAGTAGATTTCCTAGTTATTGAGAGCTAAACTTATCTTTGAATAATGTTATTACTTTGGGGGAAGAAAACAAAGCAATGTAAAAAAAGCAAAATCATTTTAATAGAACTTTCTGCTATGCAAGCTAGCATTTATTTTCTGGGTGAGAAAAAAATCCAATCAATGAGAAGATAAGAAAAAATATATTTTTCTTTCTTTTAGGAGGAAATCCTGTCTGAGATTATGTTTGTTAAAAGGGGAGCTGCTGCTGTAAGTTGGGGAAGGGAGTGACTATTTCTCTCTTCCTGGTGTTCACAGGATCTGGGGCCAAGATTTTAGTTAGAAAGGGTGTAGTTGAGGGGAATATTGATAGAAAGGCTAAGGAGAGAGGAGAGTGGGAGAAACCCTAGAGAGATAGCTGGCACATCTGACAGGTATCAGTGAGAATCATAACTACTTTAATCACTCTCTATTATGCTGTGATTCTGTTATCACCAAATTTCAGCAAAGTTTTGAAAAATGTTACAATCCCTTTTAAGATGTGCCTTGGAGATTTAACGGATGGCCACGAATGCTGTGAAAGGCTCTAGGGAGAGTTTAAGCAGCTCAGAAGTTGGCAATCCTGTGATCTTTATGAAATACACAGGAGAGCTGCAACCATCAAGTGCCTGTTCACTGACAGGTGGCAGGAAGACAAGCAGGACAGCTTTGTGATAGGTAAGCATGGGTTGGGAAAGCCTTCCTGTACATGTGCAAGGCAATGAAAGAGGGGGGAATTCATGAGGTCCAGGAGATGAAGAACAGATTAATAGTACTTAGGTGCTTTTACAAAGGAAAACTAGAAGTCTAGAACTATCAGAGACCAATAGCTTAAAAAAGGAATTGTGGGCCAGGCGTGGTGGCTCACAACTGTTATCCCAACACGTTGGGAAATGGAGGTGGGTGGATCATGAGGTCAAGAGATCAAGACCATCCTGGCCAACATGGTGAAACCCCTTCTCTACTAAAAATACAAAAATTAGCTGGACACGGTGGCACAGGCCTGTGGTCCCAGCTACTCAGGAGGCTGAAGCAGGAGAACTGCTTGAACCTGGGAGGCAGAGGTTGCAGTGAGCCGAGGTAACGCCACTGCACTCCAGCCTGGGCAACAGGAGTGAAACTCTGTCACACACACACACACAAAAAGAAGGAATTGTGTACTTTATTTCTGTAGTATTAGGTTTAATTATTAATGTAATATTTTCTATTTATTTGTTCTTATTTACTCTTACATCGTTTTGTTAAAACATAAGATGATGTGTTATAATGTCACACACCAATTGTGTTTCATAATTTTCACTTTTAACATGGCTCTTCTTTGTCTAATTGTACCTTAATGCACTTTCTGTAGGAAAATTTTATAATCTCCTCTTCCCCATGCTTGGTCCTCTGAGATTTTGACAAAAACTGTATGTGTGAAAAACTGTCTCTTGCAAAATATGAACAGCCACATTTCTAGCATTTGTCTTTGAGAATTATACCTTACATGGTTTACATTACATATCTATTTTCTTAATTTTAATGAAGCCTATTTATATGTATTATTTAAAATAAAATCATGGCAAGTTTAAATTTTAAAGAAAGATAATTATTATAAATACATAATATTGTATATTTGTATGGGGGTCCATGTGATATTTTTATAAAAGCATACATTGCATAATAATCAAATCAGGGTAATTAGGGTATCCACCATTTAAAGCATTTAGTATTTCTTTGTGTTAGGAATATTTCTAATTATAATTTTGGTTATTTAAAAATGTATAATGGACTGTCAATTCTAGTCCCTGTTGTACCACGAAATATTTTATCTTATTAATTCTAACTGTATTTTCATACCCGTTAGCCAATCCTCTCCTATCCGCCCATTCTCTGCTACCATTCCCAGCATCTAGTAACCATCATTCTACTTGATCTCTATGACTTCAATGTTTTTAAAAAAAATTTAGCCTGCACTTATGAGTGAAAATATGCAAAATTTGTCTTTTGGTGCCTGGCATATTTCACTTAATATAACGTCCTCTTTGTCCATTCATGTTGTTGCAAATGACAAGAGTTCATTTTATTTAATGGCTGAATTATATTCCATTATGTATATATATGAATACTATATAGGTACTACATTTCTTTATCCACATTTGGGCTGATTCTGTGTCTTGGCTATTGTAAATAGTGCTGCATTAAATATGGGAATGCACAGATCTATTTTATATACTGATTTCCTTTTCTTTGGACATATACCCAGTATTGGGATTGATGAATTGTATGGTTATTCTATTGACAGCTTTTAAGGGAGGAAAATACAGAAGAAATCCTTGGCTATTTCACAAAACTCTACTATTTTTATACAGGGTTTTATGTCTGGCAAATATTGAACTCTGTGACTACACATAGAGAGTAAATAAGGCCCAAACCTTTTTTTTTTCCTATTTACTTATAAACATATCATTTTCTTCTGATTGAGAGGGTATAGAGGGCAGTGAGAACTATTCTGCATTTGACTTTGTTGGCTTTGTAATAGGAGGTTAACCTGAATCCTAGCATTAGATAGTATACCACATGCTTTTGAAAATACTGAGGTTTAATTTATATAGCAATATTTCAGTAGAAATTTATGAAGAGTGTATCACTAGATAATATTTAGACAGAATTATATACATTCCTTATGAGAAAAAATGTATATATTTAGACTACAATCCTAAAATCATTCATTTATTCAATGTATTTAGTCAACACAAAATTAATATATTATGCCTATTGCAAAAGTGGTTGATTTATTAGATTTTGATTATACAAGATGCCAATTGGCATGAAATTTTTAAAAAGATAGTCATACTTGCAATTTGATATATGGATTTTGTAACTAATTTCACAGAAGTGAAAACAATTAAATAAATACATAAATTGTGCACAAAATTAGAAAATATGAAAAGCAAAAAAAGGATGAATGCCATTTTTATACTTCATTGCTTTTTTTAGAGTTTTATCTTTTATCTTTTCTCCACTGTGTATATTGATGTGTGTGTTTTTAAGTACAATGCTTTCTTTTGAGTGGAAACCTGTCTTCATGTATTTTTTTTACACTTGACCCAATCTTGTAAAAATCAGAAGCTCATCTTTTGACTGACTTTGTCCTAGAAAATAATGTGCAAATATATCTGGGTGCGGTGGCACATGTCTGTAATCCCAGCTACTCAGGAGGCTGAGGTAGGAGAAAAGCTTGAACCCGGGAGGTGGAGGTTGCAGTGAACTGAGATCACACTATTGCACTCCAGCCTGGGCAACAAGAGAAAAACTCCAAAAAGAAAGAGAGAATGAGAGAACAAGAGAATGAGAGAAAGAAAAAAGAAGGAGGAAGGAAGGGAGGGAGGGAGGGAGGGAGGGAGGGAGGGAGGGAGGGAAGGAGAAAATAATGTACAAATAAAATGTGTTCCCTGAGTGTGTCATGTAGCTAGATGGATGCCAAACAGGAGTTCATATGATTAAGATTCACTGTTGTTAGTTGGAGCTTAGATGGGAGTGTTATGTTAAGACGGCAAATTAAGCAATCCAAAAATCTTAAAAACAGACTACATTAGACTTCTTTAATCTAATGCCATTATTATTATTATTATCATTATTTATCTAAAAATGGTTTTACCTAAATAGAATTACTAAAAGACTCAATAGTGATTCTTAGACAGGTGGAATTATAATATGCACATGCCTTTTAGAAATTTTCAGTAAAATTTCTAAAATAGTTACATTTATCTTTTTTCTAATAATAGCATCTCCTGTCAGCTACAACCTCTGTGAAGTGTCCGTTTCCTGCAACTTTCCTGAAATCACGCTTTTCTATCTTTTTCACTTGTTTACCCTTGCAATGTACCAGATATTCTTTGAGAGACAGATACTCTAAAGATTTAGAGCTATGAATATGAAATGAATAATCATCTAAGCAATTTATGTAACACTACAAGTCCACTCATGTAAAAGTGCATTTGCTTTTCTGTTCTAATTCATTGTAGTGCATATCTCAAATCAATACAAAGTGTGGGGAATATGGGCCTTAGGAAACATGCTCTGTATAGTAATGTCTGAATATATGTTTGTCTACAGAAGGGTCCATGGCAAAGAGTACATGGTATTTTGTTTCTGAATGTCTAGGCTGGGCATAGTGGCTCATACCTGTAACCCTAACATATTGGGAGGCTGAGGCAGGAGGATCACTTGAGCCCAGGAGTTCCAGGTCAGCTTGGGCAACACAACAAGGCCTCATCTCTACAAATGATTTAAAAAGTATCCAGGTATGGTGGCATATGCCTATGGTCCCAGCTACTCAGGAGTCCGAGGTGGGAGGATCTCTTGGGTACTGGAGGTCAAGGCTGCAGTGAGCCACGATCATGCTGCTGCATTCCTGGGTGAGAGGAGCAAGACCTTGTCTCAAAAATAAATAAATAAATAAAAATTTAAAATAAAACAAAATAAAGCTCAAAGGAGAGCTACATCTGAATACAATTCTTATCCAAACACTAGTTCATGTAAACATGAATTTAAGGGAATACACATTGAAATGTAAGTTATTTATTACCATAAATATGAAAATTATATTTCTAATCATATGTGTCAAAGTGAAAAATATTCACCTCATAAAGGTTCATTTTTATTCTGAAATTTGAATAAAGTCACCAATCTTCATTTTGCTATCACTGAGATTATAGCAAACAGATGCAACATACTTTGCCTCCAAATGAGGTTATTATTTCAATTTTTCATATTCCTTCCAATTTAACCTTATGAGTAAGTCATTTATCTACATGGTTTTTGTTTATTTTTCTCAAAATTTTTCTGCTATATATTTAAAACAATTTAATACTCAAAATAATATACAAAAGCACTTTCAGTCTGGTGACTATACAGTTTATGTTAAGATGCATTTCCATGATTCTGACATGTTTTTAATTTAAATAATGGTCAATATATATGGTGGGTACTCTCATTCAGTTATGGTAAAAACTGCTTCTTAGGTTACTTAATTTAATTCTATCTATAACCCTATGAAAGGTGTTTTGTCCTCATGTTATAGATGGAGAGGCAAAATTATCCGAGTTTTAGGTAGAAATGTAGAGAACTGTAATTGAAACAAGATTTGTCATCAACATTTTTCATTATTGAGAATTTACTTATCAATACATTTTCCAAAACACTGCCTGACAGAGGCTCTCTTAAGTCAACAAATTAATTAGAATAAACAAAGTTCTTCAACTACAATAATTTTTAACATTAAGAGAGAAAGATGGAATTGCAAATCCAAGATGTCTATTATGCAGTGAAATCCGCTGAGGTAGAATGAGGAAGGGTGTGCTGAGAGAAAGCACACATTGAATAATAAAGGATATGCTCAGAGGAGACAGGAGGAGGTAATTGTCATGATTTGGAGATCTAGTGAGGTCCTTAATCCACTCATTCTTTGTGTGTTCTTGTGTTTTATAGAGTCACACTGCACATTTATTATATTTCAAAATATCTCTACTTTTATGTAGTTACTTTAAGCTGGCTTTTGTAATTTATAACCTGAACAGTCCAAAAAAAATTTAAGATAAAAAAAAGCAAGTTAAGGATAAATACGAATTATATTAAATGATAAGACAAAGGCCAGGTAACCATGAACTAAACCAAATGGGCTGCAAATGATAAACAACCTACAATGGTAATATTTGTGATGGTTAATAATGACTGCCAACTTGGTTGGATTGATGGATGCAAAGTATTGTTCCTGGTATGCCTGTAAGGGTATTGCCAAAGGAGATCAACATTTGAGTCAGTGGACTGAGAGAGAGAGAGAGAGACCCACCCTCAATCTGGGTGGGTACAATCTAATCATCTGCTAGCATGACTAAAATAAAGCAGGCAGAAGAACATCAAAGGACTACACTGGCTGAGTGTTCCAGCTTTCTTCATTCTCCCGTGTTGGATGCTTCCTGTCCGCAAACATTGACCTCCAAATTATTCAGCTTTTGA
The DNA here is from genome assembly GCA_004027715.1 of Plecturocebus donacophilus. Classification (NCBI taxonomy): domain Eukaryota; kingdom Metazoa; phylum Chordata; class Mammalia; order Primates; family Pitheciidae; genus Plecturocebus; species Plecturocebus donacophilus. The sequence goes on along the minus strand of PVKP010001589.1, from coordinate 34,263 downwards.
TTCTTGGACTTACAGCAGTGGTTTGCCAGGGGCTCACAGGCCTTGCAGACAAAAGGCTGCACTCTTGGCTTTTTTGAGGTTTTGGGATGTGGACTGGCTTCCTTGCTCCTTAGCTTGCAGATGGTCTACTGTGGGACTTCACCTCGTGATCATGTGAGAAAATTCTCCTAATAAACTCCCCATTTTATATATATATATATATATATATATATATAATTTCCCATTAGTTCTGTCCCTCTAGAGAACCCTAATACAACAGTTATAGAATAATAAAGAGAAAGGAGATTAATAGTGAGGAAATGGAAGAATCTTAGAACATGAGAAGAATAAAGCAACAAAGATATGAACTATAATAGTGAATCAATTAAATAACTTAATATTTTCCTTATCCTTCCTTGATACTTCCTAGATAACAATTCCTAAATAAGTTTGATCTATATATTATTAGCTAATCTTCATTCATTTATTCATTCAATTAATATAACCAGTATTTATTGAGCATACCAAAACGAGAGACTCTATGTGTCATGCTCTGTGTAATGCTGAAAATATTCCTGCTTTTGTGGGGAAATACATAGTGACTAAATCATCAATACAATAATCTGACATTGCAATGACACAACTGCAGTTAAGGAGAGACATTAGGTGCTATGATCTGACTAAGAAATTCAGGAAAGGGTGCCCTTCCATTAGAATAAAAGACAATCATTTTTTAGGTGACTTGAGTGGGAGAAGTATTCAACATATGCAACCAACATGTGTAACTCTTTGCAAGAATAAACACAAGTATCTGAACTCATAGAAAGCCAGAATAAGTAGAAATGAGAAATAAAAAGAGAATTATGATGCCAGTGATAGTTGGAAAGGACAGTAGGAGTCAAAGCAAGCAGCAGCGTGTAACATTCCTTATGGGAATGCATGAGGCTTTACAGAGATTACTCTGAGTATACTGAGGAAAAGCTAAATAAATTATCCAGTTGAGAGTGGTAGTTTGGAAAAGATATTTAGTGGTGGAAATGAAGACATATGAACGGAATAGATAGATACATTTAAGATATGATTAATGGAAAACAACAGGGACATATGTTTCATGAAGAAGATTCTAAACAACATAGTTAGCTAGTGATATGGTTTGGCTCTGAGTCTCCACTCGAATCTCATATCAAATTGTAATCCCCACATAATAGGAGAGGGGCCTGTTGGGAGGCAATTGGGTAATGGGGGCAGATTTCTTCCCTGCTATTCTCATGATAGTGAGTTCTCATGAGATCTGATGGTTTAAAGGTGTGTGACGCTTCCTTGTTCCCTCTCTCTCTCCTGCTTTGCAGTGATAAGACGTGCTTGCTTTCCCTTTGCCTTCTGCCATGGTTGTAAGTTTCCTGAGGTCTCTAAGTCATACTTCTTGTTATGTCTGTGGGACTGTGAGTCAATTAAACCTCTTTTTTGTTACATAAATTACTCGGTCTCAGATAATTTTCTATAGCACCAAGAGAACAGACTAATACAGAAAATCTGTACCAGGATCAGGGCACTACTATAAAGATACCTGAAAATACAGAAATGTGTAAGTTTGCTTTCACACTGTTGATAAAAAATATCCAAGACTCAGCGATTTACAGAAGAATGAGCACCTTGCTCCCACAGCAAACTTTTGCCGTGGCATCCAGGCATTTCCATACATCTTGGAAATCTAGGCAGAGGTCCCCATACCTTAATTCTTGACTTCTGTGTACCCACAGGCTAAACACCATATGAAAGCTGCCAAGGCTTGGGGCTTTCACTGTCTGAAGCCACAGCATGAACTACACCTTCGTCCCCTTAGGTCATGGCTGGAGCAACTGGGACACACACTACCAAGTCCCTAGATTGTACACAGCATGGTGACCCTGGACCTGGCCCACAAAACTATGTATTTCTACTAGGTCTTCAGGACTGTGATGGGAGGGGCTGCCATGAAGACCTATGACTTGCCCTGGAGACAGAGACATTTCTACCATTGTTGTGGGGATTAACATTTGGCTCCTCATTACTTATGCAAATTTCTGCATCCGGCTTGAATTTCTCCTCAGAAAATAGGATTTTCTTTTCTATCACATTGTCAAGCTGCAAATTTTCCAAACTTTTAATCTCTGTTTTCCTTATAAAACTAAATGCCTTTAACAGCACTCACATCACCTCTTGAATGCTTTGCTGCTTAGAAGTTTTTTCTCCCAGTTACACTAAATCATCTCACAAGTTCAAAATTCCGCAAAGCTCTAGGGCAGAGGCAAAATGCCACCAGTCTCTTTGCTAAACATAACAAGAGTCACGTTTGCTCTAGTTCCCAACAAGTTTCTCATCTCCATCTGACACCACCTGAGCCTGGATTTCATTGTCCATATCATTGTCAGTATTTTGGGCAAAGCCATTCAACAAGTATCTAGTGAGTTCCAAACTGTCACACATATGTTCTTCTGAGCCTTCCAAACTGTTCCAACCTCTGCATGTTACCCAGTTCTAAAGTCGCTTCTACATTTTCAGGTATCTTTTCAGCAGCACCCCTCTTTACAGGTACCAATTTACTGTATTAGTCTGTTTTCACACTGCTGATAAAGACATACCCAAGACTGGGCAATCTACAAAAGAATGAGGTTTACTGGACTTACAGTTTCACATGTCTGGGGAAGCCTCACAATCATGGCAGAAGGGAAGGAGGAACAAGTCACATCTTACATGGATGGCAACAGGCAAAGAGAGAAGCTATGCAGGAAATGCCCATTTTTGAAACCATCAGATCTCATGAGACTCATTCAGTATCATGAGAACAGCACAGGAACAACCTGCCCCTATAATTCAATCACCTCCCACTGGGTTCCTCCGATGACATGTGGGAACTATGGGAATTAAAATTCAAGATAAGATGGGGGCAGGGTGGGAGACACAGCCAAACCATATCAGGAAGCAACTTTGAAACTGTGTAATGGGCAGATGTAGAACAGTTTGAAGGGCTCTGAAGAAGACAGGGTGATTTTAGAAATTTGGAACTTCCTAGAAACAACTTGAATGGTTTTGGCCACCATGCCAATAGTGACATGGACAATGAAATCCAGGCTGAAGTGGTCTCAGATGGAGGTGAGAAACTTAACTGTGAACTGAAGTAAGAGTCACTGCTGCTATGCTTTAGCAGCATTTTGCCCCTGCCCTAGACATTTTTGGAGCTTTGAAATTGGGAGAGATGATGTAGAGTATCTGGCAGAAGAAACTTCTAAGCAGCATGACCTGGTTGTTTATAAAAGTGTACATTCATATGCATGAAGAAGTAAATGGTCTGAAATTAGAATGTATATTTAAAAGGGAAGCAGAGAAAAAAAACGTTTGGAATATTTGCACCCTGGCCATATGGTAGAAAAGAAAAACCTATTTTCTGGGGAGAAATTCAAATTGCCTGCCAAAATTTGAATAAGTAATGGGGAGCCGATTGTTAATAGCCAAGACCATGAGGAAAATATCTCCAGGGCATTTAAGAGACCTTTGCCACAGCCCCTCCTATTATAGGCACAGAAGCCAAGGAGAGAAAAATGGTTTCATGGGCTAGGCTCAGTGCCTCACTACTCTGTGCCACCTCAGAATATGACACTCTGTGTCCCAGTTGCTCCAGCCCCAGCTGTGGCTAAATGGGGCCATGGTACAGCTCAGGCCATTGCTTCAGGGGGTGAAAGCCCCAAGTCTTGGTGGCTTCCATGTGGTATTGCACCTGAAGGTGTGCAGACGGCAAGAGTTAAGGTTTGGGAACCTCTGCCTAGATTTCAGAGGATGTATGGAAATACCTAGATGTCCAGGCAGAAATCTACTGCAGGGGCAGGGTCCTCATGTAGGACCTCTACCTGGGTAGCACAAAGGGAAAATGTAGGGTTGAAACCCCACACAGAGTCCTTACTGGGGTACCGGCTAATGGAGCTCTGAGAAGAAGGCCAGTGTCTCCTACAACCTGGAATGGCAGATCTGACAGTTTGCACCATGTACCTGGAAAAGCTGCAGGCACTTAATGTCTGCCTGTTAAAACAGCCATGGGAGTCATACCCTGCAGAGCCATGGGGGCTGTACCCTGCAGAGCCAAGGCCTTGGGAGCTTACTTCTTGCATCAACATGCCCTGGATGTGCAATATGTAGTCAAAGGAGATTATTTTGGAGCTTTGGGATTTAATGATTGCCCTGTTGGGTTCTGGACTTGCATGAGGCCTGTAGTTCCTTTGATTTGGCCTTTTCTCTTTTTTGTAATGGGAGCATTTACCCAATGCCTGTACCTCCATTGTATCTTGGAAGTAACTAACTCATTTTTGATTTTACAGGCTCAAAGGTGGAAGGGACCTGCCTTGTCTCAGATGAGACTTTGAACTTGAACTTTTGTGTTAGTGCTGGAATGAATTAAGACTTTGGGGTACTATTGGAAAGGCATAATTGGTTTTGAAATGTGAGAAGAACATGAGATTTGGGAGGGTCCAGAAGTGGAATGATACAGTTTGGCTCTGTGTCCCTACCCAAATCTCACGTTGAATTGTAATCCCCATGTGTCAAGTGAGGAGTCTAGGGTGAAGTGATTGGATCAAGAGGGTGAGTTTCCCACCTGCTATTCTGATGATAGTGAGTTCTCATGAGATCTGATGGTTTAAACATATGTGGCACATTTTATTATACCCCTTTTCTCTCTCTCCTGCTTCACTGTGGTAAGTAAGATGTGTTTGCTTCCCCTCCAACTTTTGCTATAATTTTAAGTTTCCTAATGCATTTCTGCCATGTTTCCTGTTAAATCCTTGGAACTATGAGTCAATTAATCCTCTTTTTTAAATAAATTACCCAGTCTTCGGTAATTCTTTAAAGCAGTGTGAAAACCGACTAATACATGTAGCATTACCCTCTACAAAGTGGAGATTAACTCCTCTCCCCTTCGATAAGTATGGGTAAGATTTAATGATGCACTGTTGACATGCAAAAAGAAAAATGGAGAGTATGGACTGAGAAAACAGTTATTTTACAGTGGAGAGGTCTGGCAGACACCATCTTAACCAAGTGATCAAAGTTAACATCACTGGTAATAAGTCACATTGATATCATGTATCCTTTGATACTGGAACTTTTTCCATAAAACCACATAATGTCAGTCTAATCATAAGAAAGCGCAGACAAACCAAAGTAAGAGGTGCTCTAAAATTACTGATTAATACCCTTCAAAAGAATCAAGGAGATGAAAAACAAAAAGACTGAAAAACTGTCACTTATTTCCTTGATTATGTGGGAAAAAATCCTAATCCAGTTAGTAATGTATTGAGATTTCCAGACAATGCAAGTGACAGTAATTCCTGAGCTGAAACTAGGCCAATAGAAAGTTCTAGATTTAATGTTTATTATTCTGTACATGAGAGGATGTCCTCTTACTTTGGGTGTAGCATTGCTTACAAGGATTATTAGTGGAGTAGAGAAATTTGAAGGAATATTATTTGATGGAAAACTTAGTGGCTTAAGTAATATATTAGAAATGTGGCACAGGTTTTTGAATCTGGTTAACATTTCTGATTTCAAATCTTTATTGGGATTAATTTATTATACCTTTTTAAAAAAATTGACGCCTTGTGCCTATGATGTAAGTACAAAAAGAGTAAACATTTGTGTTGACCCATATCCATGTGAGTAGGTAGCCACATGAATGTGACTAATAGGGAGACTAGTCAAGAGAATTTTTACTAATTTGCAAGTAAAATTATATATTACAGAATCTGAAGTGTTCATGGAGAAGAAAGAAAGAGCAAACATATAAGCTACTTAGATTTAGCAATTAAATATTAGCTACTTACGAGAAAATAGGTTTAATAATATGATATTACTTGTCAGTGCTGAGGAAATAGAGACAACAATTTTAGACAATGATTAATAATACATTATATACTGCTAGAAAGCAGAGAAAATCACTGAAGATAATCATTTAAGGCTACAGCGAATCTAACAGTTTTAATGTATGTAGATGTTGATGTTTAGCAAGTTCTACTGTTTCATTGCAAGTAATCACCACAGGTGAAAACACAAAGTTTACATTCTAAAGATAACTAATAGATATGTCTTATTAGGATATAATAACGCATAGCAAAATAACCCACGAACCGTGATTTTAACTTTGCCCAATCACTACTTCTCACACTTACAGAAGATATCACTTGAATAATTGGATGGATAAGGCTGTAGTTTTCAGGAGGACTACATTCATGGTAAAAAAGTTCTTTACCATGGGGAAAAAGTCTATATTTCCCCAAACATAGGAGGTTCTAAAATGTTCTACAGTGTTTGGATGTGCCTATAGAAAACAGGGATGGACATTTAGTTCTCTGATTGAATGCTGCTTAATTAAGTGGTGATCTGCATTATGTGCCTACTTTTGTTTACAGGAAAATGAGTCAATGATATCAAAGAAAAGAGACAGGATTCATTAGTTGAGAGCCATTTGGCTTGAAAAGAATATGTGATTTTCCCGAAGGTCTAACATTTGAAGAAAGTTGGCTTGAGCTTTCTTATTAATATAGCACACAGCATCCTTCATAAGGAAACCACAAGAAATAGAGTGTTCACAGAGAAGGTCACATCACAACACATTTTCTAAGTCAGAGAAATACACAATGAGACATCATATGACATTCCACCTGTTAAATTCATACAAGCACTCATGAAAGAGCCAGAATCTGATCATGGACATTCAAGTCAAGAATTGCAACAATGCCATCTTATGTAGGACATTTTTCCCCTCTTTCCTTTCTACCCCACATAAGCACTGTGATTTGAAGACCCAAATGAAAAAAGATTAGGTGAGGGAAGACTGAAAAAGCATGATATACTTTCTCTCCATATCTAGTCATTGATGTCAAGACTGTCTACCACTGGGATGTTAATAACATCTAAAACTGAAATTTAAAATAAAATAAAATTGATTACTCTACTTTATACACAAAAGTGGATAGTAACCAATGGGATATACCTATGTTCCTGTAATAGAAGTTGGAAAAAGCTTAACAAAAGATGGTAATCAAGAAAAATAAAATTATTTCATTGAATTTATTGTCCAACAAATTAGTTTTATTTATAAGGCTTTGGTAAGAAGTATAGAGAGGTAAAATTTTGAAAAGCAAAATTTTTAACAGCAGAACCAAAGAAGTAGGAATAATGGTATAAAGAAAATAAACATTAACATATGATTTGGATAAAAGAAAAATTTCTTAATAAAAATGGAAAAGTAAAAGATTATGAGATTGTGCGAAGAGAAAAATATCACTGGGTGTGGTGGCTCATGCCTATAATTCTATCACTTTGGAGGCCTACATAGGAGGTTTGCCTGACCCCATGAGTTTGAGACCATCCTGGACAACAAAGCAAGACATGCTCATTTCCCATCTCCACAAACAGAAAAAAAAAAGCCTGGGTTTGAACCTCATGCAGCAAATAAAGTCATTATTTACCAAATGTATGGAACATGTACATCATTTAACTGATATATGGAATATACCTAAAATATGAAATGTATTACATTAACTAAAAACCTTCTATTATAGTGTGTTTTACTGGGAGATAGCAATGGAAAATTCTAATATGTGAAGCCACCATGTCTTTAGGTGACAGATTGATGTCTGTCACCTAAAGACATCATGGTTTCAAATACTGAAGTAGTAGATTATCACTGCCTTCTTAGGTTTCTACTACTGCAAAAAATATCATATATTTTTCAGGCGTCCCTTCATTACACTGAAATGGAGAATAACTGGCAACGTCAATCCAGCTGGAAGCTGTAGCCTGTCATGCATTATGTGCACTAAGAGTATTAGTAAACTAGTGACTACATAAATTTTTTCAGTATTTGAATATTTGTTATAGATGTGAAAGAATTAATATTATTGCAGTTAATGTCATAACCTGTAAGTGTTAAGAGTTAACTCTATTTTTAATCTGGTACACACTACCTTTTTAGAGTTCACAGTTGATAGTTTAGATATTCAAAGTGGCTGCAGTAACATATCCTCTCAGTAGATTAACACTTTTGGCATTTGACTTTAGAGGCAATCATGGTTTTTTTAATTACTCTTCAAAAGATAAGAAACTTAATATTCTCTCATAGATGGCTTATCTATATAACAAATCTCTATTATGTTTCCTCATGAAGAACAATTAGCCCTGTCTTTCTTTCTGTATCAAGAGATAACTATCTGGTGTGTCTGTCACCAACTGTGCATTAAAGATTCAGAAACAGTTGTCAAACATTATGCCCCCTTCATCTATTTAGGCACTGTTAGGCTAAATCAGCATGAGAAGATCATAGATCATTTCTTGTGTGTTTTTCATCTTAATCTGAGATGGCATTCATGATTGACAATTTTATAATTGCTAATCATGTTCTCATTTTTCTTTCTGCAACCAGAATCACATAACTGTGTTACAGCTTTTGGACATATCACTTACTTGGTAGACTTTGTCAAATGTTGTTAAAGGTTCAAGTATATGATTGTTACTGCCAATTGCCTTGTAATCCCTGTGATGCAGCCCATCTGGCCTTTCATATTTTTAGCAACACAATATTGTAATATCAAATTCCTCTCTTTTAACTTTCTGTAAAAGACATATGCCACTATGCCTTTCCTTTTGTACTAGTTGTTTGATTATAATTTTTTATTTGTGATTTCTTTCTTAGAATTAAAATAGTATTACATATAACTTTATTTACTAAACAGAATATCATAAGTTTTATATAAGAGATTTTAAATGTCATTTGAGAATTACCCATTTGTGCTGAATCTAGAACTTGTTTTGTCCAGATCTGTTTCACATTTCTTTGCAAAGACATAAATCTAAGACAATATCTTCACAATACACTAGACTTTAATGGACACATAACATAAAATTGTATTTTTAGTGAGTTTAATTGGTAAAGTTTCTCATGTGACCACATTAAAATACTGTTTGGATAAAAGGAAAAAAAAAACAAGACATCTTCCAAAGTAAAAATAAAATGCAGCTGAAAAGAACAAAAAATGAACCCTGTCAATGTTATTGTGAAAGTTAAGCAGTATATCCCAAATCTGTTCCCATATAATAGGAAAGAATGTTGGACTGGGCCTATGTGAAAACTGTGGAGTGCCCAATAAAACACTCTAAACAATCCACTTCATACATTCAATAGAAGAGAACTTAACAATAGTAATAATGAGCATAGGATTAGAATCTTGAGACTTATGATGATACTGTTTTGGAATATTTTGAAAATATTTCCATATCTTAGGATATAAATTCTAAGTAATAAAGCATTTTAAGTATTCAAATATGATTTCTTATTTAAAATAAAACAAATTTTGGCTTCAGTGCTAGAAAATCTGCAAAACTCAACACTGGACAAAGATATCACAAAGAATAAAATGAGGCAGTTCAAACAGAGAACACTGGAGAACAGAAGTAGTTAAAATATGGATACAATTAAATGAATAAGTGGTAAAATTAAGTCAAACTGGTTACACATCCTTGTAACTGAAGTTGCATTATACCTTGCTGAAAGGATTTTAAATAAATTTAAATATGGTTTCATGATTTAAAAAATAAAGAACATACATTAGTACTGTTTATGCAAAAAGCAGCTAATCCAGATGGTAAAGGAATTATGTTCCAATGGAAGACTGAACAAAATACTTGGAGCTTACATATCAGAGCCCATAGGAAACAAATTATTCACTCAGACTGGATTTTAATAGAAGTTTAATAAAGAAACTTGATATGGTGTAGCTGTGTCTCCACCCAAGTTTCATATTGAATTGTAGCTCCCATAATCCCCATGTGTCATGGAAGGGACTGGGTGGGAGGCAGCTGAATCATGGGACAGGTTTTCCCATGCTGTTCTCATGATAGTGAATAAGTTTCATGAGATATTATGGTTTTATAAAGGGCAGTTCCCCTGTACACACTCTGTTGCCTGCCGCCAGGGAAAATATTCCTTTGCTTCTCGTTAGCCTTCTGCCATGATTGTGAGGCCTCCCTAGCCATTTGGAACTGTGAGTTCATTAAGCCTCTTTTTCTTTATAAATTATCAACTCTCAGGTATTTCTTCATAGCAATATCAAAATTTACTAATAAAGGACCATTTGCAAAAGATAAGCAGAAATTTAGGGAATACAAAAACTTTAAGTGATACTTAGAATTGTCCAGATCTGAAGGGAAGGGAGTGGCAACTCACAGAGGGTAGCTATATTGAGAGAGTCCACAGAAGGAACTGTGACACTGGTACAGGTTGCAGTCACCCACTGGTATCCTTCAATGAGTGAACAAGGTAGACATAAACACAGCCAAAAGACATATGAAAAAATGCTCAACATCATGGATCATTAGAGAAATGTAAATCAAAACCACAGTGAGATACCATCTCATACCAGTCAGAATGGCTATTACTAAAAAGTCAAAGAATAACAGGTGCTGGTGAGATTGTGGAGGAAAAAAAATACTGTACACTGTTGGAGGGAGTGTAAATTAGTTCAACCATTGTCGGAAACAGTGTGATGATTCCTCGAATAGCTAAAAACAGAACTACCATTCAACCTAGCAATACTGTTACTGGATATATCCAAAGGAATATAGATCACTGTATCATAAGTACACATGCATGGATATGTTCATTACAGCACTATTAATAGTAGCAAAGACATGGAATCAACCTAAATGCTCATCAAGGGTAAGACTGGATTAAGAAAATGTGGTACACATATGCTGTGAAACACTATGCAGCCATAAATGAGATCATGTCCTTTGTAGGAAGATGGATGGAGCTGTAGGCTGTTATCCTTAGCAAACTAATGCAGGAACAGAAAAACAAATACTGAATGTTCTCACTTATAAGGGAGCTAAATAATGAGAACATATGGACAAATAGACTGGAACAACAGATTACCAGAGGGTGGAAGATAGCAGGAGGGAGAGAACCAGGAAAAACAACTAATGGGCATTAGGGTTAATACCTGGGTGATGAAATGATCTGTACAACAAACCCCTGTGATGTGAGTTTACCTGTATAATAAGCCTGCACATGTGCTCCTAAGTCTAAAATAAAAGTGAAAAGATTAATATCCTGAATGTTTTCTCCAGCATGAAATCTCATGCAAGTGTCTTCTTAACCAAAATCTAATGGAAGTCCAAGGCTACGGATCCCTGACATTGTCCATACAGATGAGTCTACCAGAGCACAGAACAGGGTGGAGAATGGATATGGTATGGCACATTAATGATTTTCAAGTAACAGTAAAGTAATATCATTCACTATGCTATGTGAATGTAAAGCAAACCAAGATATCTTCCAAAGCAAGCATAAAATACAGATGGAACTAAAGTTTGATTATGAATATTACATAGATAGCAGAATGTTTAGATTATACTTAGATAACATAATAGAACCCCTTTGTAGAAGAAGGTAGATTTGTGGTCACTTCATGGAGGTGAGCTGGACCTCACAACCCCACTAAAATGTGGTTCAGGTGTTGAGACTAATGGATACCACATGTATACCAAGAATGTAAGAACAAATTTAGACTCACATGCTGAGACTTTCGGGGGTGAGTAGGCAGGCTGTCTAGCAGGTCTACAAATGAGTTTCTCTGGAGAGCAGGAGGAATGGCTACTTTGAGGTTTTATCATAGGTAATTGGTGGGGCTTTTGTTAGTTAAGAGTTCCCATGCATATAAGGGAACATTTTATTTTCTTATTATCTCACCCAGATTTGTGACAGAGTGAAAGGGAGGGTGGTTGGGCTTGAAAGCCAACAGCAGTGAAAACAAAAAAAATGCAATGAGACTATTTATTACAGTAAAGAACAGGAAAAGATGCCTAAAAATATATAAATTATTGAAATACAAGAGGAACAATCCAACATCACAGTAATCAAGAATATGCAAATTGTTTTGAGAACACATACATGGGCAATTCCTTTTTCTTGCTTTATTTTGCATTGCTCATCAGCTTCGTATTTGTTTAGTTTACTCAGTATAGCTTTATCTTCCCTTTACAACTTCCATGTAAGCTCCTTTAGGACATTTTCTATTATGCCTTCTACTGTATTACCAAAATCTGTAGAGTGTCTGACACACAAGGAACTTCTAAGTTGATGAGTGAAAAAGTTATTATCTAGTTACCTCTCAAACAATTATGTAGCTGTCTGGATATAAACAGCTCCAACAGTTTTTTCTAGATTGTTAGTAATCATTAATATTGAAGAAGGAGATCATATGAATATGATTGGGTAAACTTTGTGGGTTTGTTGGTTTTTTGTCTTTTTTTTGAGATGGAGTCTCGCTCTGTCACCCAGGTTGGAGTGCAGTGGCTCAATCTCAGCTCACTGCAGCTTCCGCCTCCTGGGTTCAAGCAATTCTCCTGCCTCAGCCTCCCAGGTAGCTGGGATTACAGGTGCCTGCCATCACATCGAGGTAATTTTTTGTGTGTATTTTTAGTAGAGACAGTGTTTTGCCATGTTGGCCAGGCTCCTCTCGAACTCCTGGCCTCAAGTGATTGGCCCATGTGGGCCTCCCAAAGTGCTGGGTTACAGCTGTGAACCACTGCGTCCTGCCTGGTTGGGTAAACTTTGATTTCACATTTATTCTATATGCTTTAACGTTGATTGCCTTCTAATAAAATATTTACTCATATATTATCTTTCTAATTTTCGAAAGTCTACTTTCTTTAATTTGAAGAGTCATCAAAGTAAATGTTCAATATTGATAAAGAAATTGAGCATGAGACTTGCTAGTGGCTTCATTGTAGTTTACTTATATATAAGCAGTAATAGGCATAAATATATAAAAAATGAATGCATAATTCTGTAAGTCAGATTTATATTGCTCTCTGGGTATGTTTTTGTTTCTAAGCCTTTGAAATGTTTTGACATTGTCAAGTAAGAGCAATGTTTTCTAGGACAAGGAGATAAATGTTCTACCTGGACATAAAAATATGTCTCAGTCAAGCACCATCTTCCTTAATAGATTACAAAGATTTCTGAATTAAATAAGAGAGGAGAAATACTAAAATAAATAATTGAGATGTAATCATAATTTTTTTCTTTGATTAAAATTGTATGAGATATATTTAAAGTGAGATACATTTCAATGATAATTGAAATAATAATTCAATTAAACTGGTATCATTAATCCATTCATTCATTAATTCCTATGGATAACTCATTAAACTGGTATTGTCATCCAAATATATATGAGCACAATAAAGAAAAATTCCCATGGGGATTTGTTGTTCTTTCAGAACCATTATTTTAGTGAAGGAATTTGAGGAAATTTCCAAAAGATGGATTTAATTAATGAGTCTTATTTAAATATTTATTTCATTAAATAGTTTCAATTATGTAATATGTGTCTAATTTAACATTAGGTTATAAAATAAAAGTAGCACAAATAATATGAAAGTCAATATTATATGCAGTTGTCAGTTGAATTATTAATTAGGAAAAATGTTATATTAAATTAGAGCATAATTGAGCTTTTTGGCATTTATGCTAATTTGTACAGAGACCAGATATACAGACTCTGCATAATCAACTATCCATAGGAAATATAGTACATTTTAAATTATAATAGCTCAAGTTAATATAGCAGCCTTTTCAAAATATATTTTGTGTATGATTTTGTATTTTGATTTTACACCTATTATTAGATAACTCCAACTTTATAAATTCTATAAATGATTGCTGCATTTCACAATGCTGGGCATAACTGATAAAGAAGAAGACATACAGCAGGCAGAAATGGAATAAAATTCTGTTGTTTATTTTTTTCTATTTCATTTGACATATATTTTACATGTTTAACTTTGGTTGTGCATGTTCTTGCTTGTGTTTATATATAATGTTATTATATGTTATATATAATATTTTAATAATTTTATGTTATAATTTAAAATATATATTTCAATATTTTAAATAGTCTATCATATAAAATATAATATTTTATAATATGGTAATAGCATTTATTTTAATAATATTTTAAATGTAAATGTGTAATTACATGTATATTAAAAACGGAAAGCTGGAGAGGAGAAAATATTTAAATAATGATCATTAATCTGTATCCCAAATATTTCAATGGCTGTTTGACTTTTGCTTAATGGAAACATAAATGTTGCAATTGCTTTGACAACAATTTTTTCGTGTAGCCCCTCTTCTAAATTAGGTATCTTGACAAATTGCTTATGAGTTTGGCATTAATTCAGACATGCAATTTTCATGCAACATGGATTTAATATCATATACTTTACCTAATGGATAACCCAATCAATAAAGAATAAATCTGGCTATGTTGACATTAGTAAAGGAAATAGATACACATATAGACAAATAGACATGCTTGCATACACTTCGTGGGTGATTTAAGGAATTTTCTTCTAAATTGGATAAAATGTAGTGACTGCTTTAATCATATAGAATCTAATTGCTATGCCTATATGAATTACACTGATGATACTAAAGTAAAAAGAGATTAAATGTTATAAATTAAGCCTTTGTGTATGAAATAATTCTATATAGAAAATCTAGTGTGCAAACTCTGTCATGATGCTTGACCAGTAACATTTGAACTCTTTAATTAAAAACAAAAGGTATTTGTAATTATAATTTAGTGTCTAATTTGAGGCATAGAATAAAAACAGGGCCTTCATATGAAATAATAGTAAACTCCTATTATGTTTCAGTTACAGGTTCAGAGAGAAACATTAAGTCAATGTAAGATTTTAGTTTCTTATTTTCCTAATTAATATAATCTCAGGTTTAGAAATTATTTTAAAAATATTTTTCAAGTATTTATAATGCAAATTTTCTATTGATTTATCCTCTGAAACTTTCTGTCTCATCAAAGGAATGCACAATAAAAATTCACATACTTCATTCTCTACATTTAAAGACCTGCACAAATCTCAGGCTTTGGAATATGAAGGAAAGAAACAGAATTAGACCCAAATGTTAGACCTAAAGTTTTTTTCACAGTTACTAAGCTTCTAAGTCCTACATCACTGAATATATATAAGATGTCACATGACTTAGAATAAAGCATTTCATAGGAAGATTTTACTTATTTTTATGTGAATATATATTTAATTTTTTATTTGCATTGCCACACTCTACTATATATAATAAAGGCAATAAAAGTAGAGCTAAAATGGAATTTCTTTATAGTAATATTCCTTAAAGTTTAAACTCTCTTTTACCATTCAATTACTTATATTAGGGCCAGGCACAGTGGCTCATGCTTATAATTCCAGAACCTCGGGAGGCCAAGGCCAGCAGATTACTTGAGGCCAAGAGTTCAAAACCATCCTGGCCACCATGATGAAGTCCCGTCTCTGCTAAAAACACAAAAATTAGCTGGGTGTAGTGACAAGTGCCTGAAATTCCAGCTACTCAGGAGACTGAGGCATGAGAATCACTTCAACCTGGGAGGTGGAGGCTGCAGTGAGCCATAATTGCCCCACTGCACTCAAGCCTGGGTGACACAGCAAGACTCTGTTTAAAAAAATTACTTATATTACAAAATGTGAAAACAGGATACATATTAGCAACAAAAAATAACGATATAAGTTACAGATATGCCTCATTTTATTGGGCTTTGCTTTATTGCACTTAGCAGATACTGTGATTTTTTTTTTTTTTAACAAATTGAAGGTTTGTGGCAACCCTGTGTTAAGCAAGCCTATCAGTAACATTTTCCCATTGCTCACTTCGTGTATCTATGTCACATTTTGGTACTTCTTACATTAGATTAAACTTTCCATTATTATATCTGTTTTTGTGATCTGTGATCAGTGATTTTTGAGGTTACTATTGTAATTGTTTGAGAGTACCAGGAATGGTGCCCATATAAGAGGATGAATTTCATCTGTAAATGTGTTTGTGCTGGGGGCTGTTCCTCAGATGGGCTGTCCTCATCACTCTCTCCTTGCATCTCCCTGATTTTCTGATATACAACTTTATTGACATTAGGCCAATTATCAACCCCTCAACGGCCTCTAAGTGTTCAAATGAAAGGAAGAGTCACATGTCTCACATTGTAAATCCAAATCTAGAAATGATTAAGTGTAGGCATGTCAACAACTGACCTAGGCCAAAAGTTAGGCCTCTTGTGCCAGTTAGCCTAAAGGAAGGAAATTAAAAGTGTAATTTCTGTAAGCACACATATGATAAAAAAGTGAACTAGCCTTATTGCTAATATGGAGAAAGCTTTAGTTGCCTGTTTAGAAAATCAAACCAGCCACAGTATTCCCTTAAGCCCAAATCTAATCCAGTGCAAGACACTAACTCTCTTCAATTCTATGAATGTTGAGAGGGTTGAAGAAGCTGCAGAAGAATAATCTGAAGTGAGCAGAGGGTAGTTCATGAGTTTTTAAAAAACAAGTTGTCCCCAAAACAAAAAAGTTCAAGGTTAACCAACACGTGGTGATGCAGAAGCTGCATCAAGTTATCCAGAAGATTTAGCTAAAATAATTGATGAAGTTGGCTACACTAAACAACAAATTTTTATTGTACATGAAACAACCTTGTACTGGAAGAAGATGCCATTCAGAACTTTCATAGCTAGAGAGGAGAAGTTAATGCCTAGCTTCAAATCTTCAAAGCACAGGCTGGCTCTCTTGTTAGTGGCTAATGCAGTTGATGCCATTCAGCTGAAGCCAGAGCTAGTTTACCCTTATGAAAATCATAGGGTCTTTAAGAATTATGCTAAATCTACACTGCCTGTGCTCCAAAAATAGAACAACAAAGCCTGGATGACAGCATATCTATTTCAAGCATAGTTATTGAATATTTTAGGCCCACTGTTGAGAATTACTGCCCAGAAAAAAAGAATACTTTCAAAGTATTAATGCTCATGGAAAATACACCTGCTCACCCAAAAGCTCTGCTGGAGATGTACAAGATTAATGTTATTTTTATGCCTGCTAACACAGTATCCATTCTCTAACCCATGGATCAAACAGTAATTTTGACTTTCAAGACTTATTATCTAAGAAATGTATTTTCTAAGGCTATACCTGCTCCAGATTGTGATTACTTGGATGGATTTTGACAAGGTAAACTAAGAACCTTTTGGAAAGAATTCCCCATTCTAGATTCAATTAAGAGTATTTATAATTTGTGGTGAGGTCAAAATATCAGCATTAACAGGAGTACAGAAGAAGTTGACTCCAACTATCATAGATGATATCAAATGGTTCAAGAATTCAGAGGAAGAAGTAACTGCAGATGTAGTGGTAATAGTAAGATAACTAGAATTAGAAGTGAAACTTGAAGATATGAATTTCTGTAAGCTTATGATAAAATTTTAAAGGATAAGAAGTTGTTTCTTATGGATAAGAAAGAAAATGGTTTCTTCATATGGAATATACTCCTGCTGAAGATCCTGTGAACATTGTTGAAATGACAGCAAAGGATTTAGACTATTACATAAACTTAGTTGATAAATTGCAAGAGAATTTGAGAGAATTATCTCCAATTTTGAAAGAAGTTCTACGGTAGGTAAAATGCTACCAAACAGTATCACAGGCTACAAAGAAATCTTTTATGAAAAAAAAAATGTCCATTGATAAGGCAAACTTCCTTGTTAACTTGTTTTAAGAAACTGTCATAGCCACCTCAACCTTTAGCAACCACCATTCTAATCAATCAGCAGCCATTAACAAAAAGGCAAGACCCTCCACCAGCAAAAAGATTATGACTTGCTGAAGGCTCACATGATCATTAGCATTTTTTAGCAATAAAGTATTTTTAAATTAAGGCACGTACACTTTTTATGTAGACATAATTGTACCGCACACTCAATATACTATAGTACAGTGTAAACTTAACTTTCATATGCAATGGGATACCAAAAATACTGTAGGACTAATTTTATTGTCATATTTGCTTTATTGTAGAACCCATATTATCTCTGTGGTATGCCTGTATGAGTACTTTTTTTTCCACAGTGATGAGCTCTATCAATTCTCCATAGTCAACCAACTTTTATAATGGATGTACTCATGTTAGTGGAGGGAGCACTGTGGTGGGTTCAATTGGGTTCCTCAAAAAGGAAGGCAGAAGTCCTACCCACTAGTACCTGTTAAGGTGACCTTATTTAGAATAGTGCCTTTTGAGATATAACTAGATGTAAGTTAAGATGGGGTCATACTTGAGTAGGATATGTCTTTCATCCAGCATGACTGGTGTCCTCATAAGAAGAGTAGAAGGGATACACAAACAGAAACGCAGAAAAGGGAACCATATATGAAAACAAATACACAGATGGCCATGCAACTATGCAGATTGGAATTATGCAGCTGCAAACCAAGGAATGTCAAAGATTAATGACAACCTACAGATGCTTGATGACAGTGCATAATAGCCCTATTGACATCTTGATTTCAGACTTCTAGCCTCTAGAAATGTGAGAAAGTAAATGTATGTGTTTTATAAGCCAGCCAGTTTGTGGTGGTTTGTTATGGCAATCCTAGGAAACAACTATAACGCCCTGGTACCATCTGAATGAAAGTCAGTGTCTAAGGTTATCTATCCTGTTATCCTCAGTATAAGCTCTACAAAGCAGTCCATCCATATGTTCTGGTGAAACCACGTGCAAGAGAAAGGGAGAGTGATGTGCCAGTCTTCTGAAAATACATGGTATTTGAAAAAGAGAGAGTCTTGTAACTGTTCCTGATAAAACACTTCTTGTTCCTAATCCCCTGAATACTAGATGTGAGCCAAACATCTTGTTACCTAAACACCAGAAGTTCAGTCTAGGTCCTACTGGTCTTCCCACAGAAAGCCAACCACTGAGACAATGGGTATTGCCATGGAAGAATGCTTTATTCAAGTGCTGCAGCCAAGGAGAATGAGAGCTCAGTCTCAAATCCATCTCTCTGATTGACTACAATTGTGGTTTAATTTAGCAGGGAAGAATTGTAACTTAAGCGTGGGAAAACAGGAATTAAGGAGGGTTGAGGAAGATAAGTTAGCCAACAGGAAGGAGGTGGTCTTAGGCAATCACGATGGGTGAGGGGCCTGACATCTCCTTGTCCACATGCAAGGATATAGTGAGTTTCAATTTCCTGATACCATCTGGGAGTTCTGATGGTCAGTTTCCCAAGGAAGGAACCCAGATAAGACAGATGTAAGTTTCAAGCTTTAAGACCAGGAGAGTCAATTTCTACACTTATCAGAAAACAATAAACATCAGTTCTATGCGGGAGCTGGCTCTTTCAAAGTTAGAGGGAAATATAACCATGTTTCTTTCAAAGGCAGACGGAAATATAACCATGTTTAAGTACTTAAGAATGGCTGAGTCAGCGTGACCTGGAGAGCTCTTCTTTGAAGAAATTATGGTGCCTACATGCAAACTGTCTGCCTTCCTCTTCACAGGGCTGCATCCTATGGGTATGTTCCTACATAGCACAAATAAGTTTATGATTAAATTGTCATACCTGTTTTCATAAGGAAATACCTTACGTAGATGTGTGTCTGTAATCCACTGTTAGAGGCCTCTATGACCTAATCATATAGTAAATAATTACTATGGCCTATAGATCCAAGTAAAATATACTTCAGTTAAACTCACAGTTGTACACTCCATCGCTAAGAATCGCACACGAGCTCCAGTCCAGTGCTTAGGGATAGTATGTGCTATAAAGCAGTAGTTTAGCATCATGATTGTATTACATAGCTTGACATTAATGTGTATTTTCCCATATTTTCTTTTCAATAGACAAGTCTGTAAATAAAGGTGCAACTCAAGCCAAAAGTTTAAGTTTTAATAAAATAGTAAGTGATATGGTTTAGCTGTGTCCCCACCCAAATCTCACCTTGAATTGTAACTCCCACAATTTCCACATATCTTGGGAGGAACCAGGTGGGAGATAATTGAATCATGGGGGTGGGTCTGTCTTGTGCTGTTCTCATGTTCTTGTGAGAGTAAGTCTCAAAAGATCTAATGATTTTAAAAACCAGAGTTTCCCTACATAAGCTCTTCTCTCACTCCACCTGCCACCATCCAAGAAAGATATGACTTATTTCTTCTTGCTTTCTGCCATGATTTTGAAGCCTCCTCAGCCTCATGGAATTGTGAGTCCAATTAAATTTCTTTCTTTTGTAAATTGCTCAGTATCAGGTATGTCTTTATCAGCAGTATGATAATGGACTAATACTATAAGTAAGTCTCTGAGTATAATGAGTGGAGAGAAACATGTCCATAAAAATGGCTGAGTTCTTCTGGTTAATAATTATTTCTTAATCAGAAGTGCCATTTCTTCAGTGAAAATCTGAGGTGCTGTTCAACCTTAAACTTGTTTCAGAAAAGACTTATTATAAGATAACAATGTAGAGTTGAAAAAACATGACGTTTGTTTTTTTGTTTGTTTGTTTTTGCTTTATTCAGAAGACAGTAAAACAATTTGTTTCCCCAGCGTGGTACTGGTACCAAAACAGAGATATACACCAATGGAACAGAACAGAGGCCTCGGAGGCAACACCACACATCTACAACCATATGATCTTTGGCAAACCTCACAAAAACAAGCAATGGGGAAAGGACTCCCTGTTTAGTAAATGGTGTTGGGAAAACTGGCTAGCCATGCACAAAAAGCAGAAACTGGACCCCTTCCTGACACCTTACACTAAAATTAACTCCAGATGGATTAAAGACTTAAACATAAGACCTAACACCATAAAAACCCTAGAAGAAAACCTAGGCAAAACCATTCAGGACATAGGCATAGGCAAGGACTTCATGACTAAAACACCAAAAGCATTGGCAACAAAAGCCATAATAGACAAATGGGACCGAATTAAACTCCGGATCTTCTGTACAGCTAAAGAAGCAATCATTAGAGTGAACCCGCAACCAACAGAATGGGAAACAATTTTTGCAATCTACCCATCTGACAAAGGGCTAATATCCAGAATCAACAAGGAACTAAAACAGATTTACAAGAAAAAAACAAACAAGCCCATTCAAAAGTGGGTGAAGGATATGAACAGACACTTTATAAAAGAAGACATAGATGAGGCCAATAAACATGAAAAAATGCTCATCATCACTGATTATTAGAGAAATGCACATCAAAACTACATTAGATACCATCTCATGCCAGTTAGAATGGCAATCATTAAAAAATGTGGAGACAAGAGATGCTGGTGAGGATATGGAGAAATAGGAACACTTTTACACTGTTGGTGGAAGTGTAAATTAGTTCAACCATTGTGGAAGACAGTGTGACGATTCCTCAAGGACCCAGAAACAGAAATTCCATTTGACCCAGCAATCCTATTACTGGGTATACATTCAAAGGATTATAAATGTTCTACTATAAGGACACATGCACACAAATGTTCATTGCAGCGCTGTTTACAATAGCAAAGACCTGGAACCAACCCAAATGCCCATCGATGATAAACTGGACAGGGAAAATGTGGCACATATACACCGTGGAATACTATGCAACCATCAAAAATGATGAGTTCATGTCCTTTCTAGGAACATGGATGAACCTGGAAACCATCATTCTCAGCAAACTGACACAAGAACAGATAATCAAACACCGCATGTTCTCACTCATAGGTGGGTGTTGAACAATGAGAACACATGGACACAGGGAGGGAAGCATCACATACTGGGGTCTGCTAGGGGAAACTAGGCGAGGGACAGCATGGGTGGGAAGTTGGAGAGGGATAACGTGGAGAAATGCCAGATATAGGTGATGGGGAGGAAGGCAGCAAACCACATTGCCATGTATGTACCTATGCAACAATCTTGCAAGTTCTTCACATGTACTCCAAAACTTAAAATGCAATAAAATATATAATAACAATTTGTTTCCCTTAGCCCCACAAATAGGCTTCCTACTTATACCTAACAGTTGAAGGAATTTCAGTGAAGTTTCCAATCTCATTAGCATTCTCTAACCAAAGGTTCAACTGTGATGTAATATTGGCCACAGATTTTTTTAAAATTCTGTGAGGTCTTGAGTAGGTAGCAGTTTTCATGGCAAGGCTGGTTTTATTGGTATTTTCACTGCTTGTGTGCTTTACTTGTATGAAGGCTACACTCAATGTTGGTAGTTTATCTGATCACTTAGGATAGAGTTCACAGTAAAATTCCCAGATATAAGATTCCAGCTGAAAATTCTTGTTTGTGGTTAGTAACTGCAGATGAAAAGTTTGCTCTTAATAGGCTGTGTGTTTCCACTTACATAGAGCTTAACATAGTCTGGGAGAGGATAAACCACTGATATTGTCTTCATTCTAATCCTTTGGGTAGTAATCAAAGTAATATGTAAATATGTATTTTCAGTGTGAACACTTAGCAAAATGTCATTATTAGAAGAAATTATTTTCAAGTTATCACCATTTTTCATTGAGCTACAATTAGCTCAACACACAGTAGAGTGTAAACACATAATACATGCTTCGCCAAGTGAAGGCAAACTGAAGAGGCCTCATAAAGATGCATTAGCAAGATTCAAGGCTGCATACACTTCTAACTAGGCTTGATTTATTTCAATCCTGCTATGATGTTAGACATTTTAGAAACAATATCAGCATTTTTCATGTTTAAACCTCAGTAGCCTGCATCATTGTAATACTATAAGCATAGCTGGCTGCTGCAGAGAAGACTGGGATATTAACTTGGAAGATAATATTGTACAGTACCCTGGTCTGTACAAAATACTTACAAGTTGCTCAAGTAAATTGTCTTTTCCTGGTCTACAGTGCATGTCCAATTTTCCAAACTTGGCAAAATTTAGAAATATAAGCTGTTTGGGTCCATATGTTTGGCTGACCTTATAGAGTCCAAAAACAGGTGCCAATGAATACATCCTAATCAGCATGTCCATGTGATGACTACCCAGAATATCTTCATACACCACAAAGGCTGACCAGAAAAACAGTATGTATAGTCTAGATACAAAATACAAAATTACAGCCATGTAAATTATTTCCCTCTATTAATTTCGGAGATTCATAACCTCAGATATTTCCCCCAATCTTATCTTTGTCTTGGTTTATCTTGTTTCCATAACCCTCTGCATTAATTCCAGGTAACAGCCATGTATCAGTCCGTTGGCTGGTCTAAGTTTTTGATCCAAAAAACTTTAAAATCTATTCCAGCTTTCTGTATTAGCTCATCTACTTTGTTGATAATCTGAAATGTCCCCTATGCGTGCTAACTGTGCATAATGCTTTAAGTAAACTAGGCATCAGCTTTGAGTCATAAAAGCATAATGTATTCTTGTTACTATTTGTTTTTCCATCCTTCTAAGAACTTGGGCAGCTTAGGTTAAAAACAGCCTTACTCTCTGAGCTTTTGCCTTTAAGGTCATAAAAATTTATATTTATAATATATACCTGCGGAATTAAATGTTTCATTATTTTAATGACCTTTCTTCTAAGGCTTTATCTAATATTGAAATAGCTACATTCACTTTATGTGCTTAAAGTTTTCCTGGGCTATCTTTGACCTTTATTCCTTTATTAGGTGTCCCTTTAAAATAGCTGGATTTTGTCTAGTTCTTTTTAATTTTTTTCTGCATAACAATATCTTCTTCCTAATGTATTGTTAGCCATTTGCATTTATTTCAGTTACTATTATTTGGACTGTCCAATGATTTTATTTTAGGCTTTTTAGTTAGCACTCATTTTCTGTTTTTTTGATTTTTTTCTCTTTCTTATCCTTCCTTCATTTGGGCTAGTTGATTTTTCTCTCAAATCTTTGTGTCTGTGTGTGTGTATTTCTGTGTTTACTAATTGGATCATTATTAATATTATTTTATTGGTTAACAAAAATTTCAACATGAGTACTCAACTTATTAAAATGTATAATGTTTTTCCTGGCTTTCATTTAATAAAATAGAAAATAAAGTATTACACTGAAAAAAAAATATAACGTAATCACTAATGTAATCCCAAACAACTTCAAAACCTTAGAACACTTTTTTCACTCATGCTTTCTCAAATCTGATATTGTTGTTGATTATTTTCATTTCTTATTTTACTGTAAACTACACAAACTAGTTTACAGTTATTATGCAAATAGTCAATGTTTTTTCATATGTTGAAAATAGTTTGAAACTAAAAAAAGCCTCATAGTGGGTTTAATAATAAATTCTTATTAATTTATTAATGCATAAAATGTTGCAAGGCTCACAGTTAAACCACACATCTCTTTTGTCATTGTCACCACAAAATGAAGAATTGAAAATTAAGAGTTTAAAAAATGTTGCTTTTGAGAGCAACAGTTTAACTTATTGCACATTCCAGTTCTGCTCAAAATTTAATGTACATAGGTCCCACTGGCCATCATGTTAACATTTAGATCCTGATTCAAAAAGTCTGAGGTAGGGCTTGAACTTTCCATTTCTCACAAACTAACAGCTGATACTCCTGTTCACAGTCCATGGATCTCACTTTATTAAAAAAGGAATGGTCCATGTAAGCACTGGAATAAGAACATATTTCATATGAAGGAGAATAGAATATACTACTTTCTCCATATTTAAGTAGCCAAAGCAAGCTTGAGCAAAAACAAAAAAAGCTGCAGGTATCATGCTACCTAACTTAAAAATACACTATGAAGTTATGGTAATCAAAACAGCATAGTAGTGGCACAAAAGCATACATGTAGACCAATAGAACAGAATAGAGAACCCAGAAATAAATCCACACATTTGTTACCATTTGATTTTAGACAAAGGTGCCAAGAGCAAACCACAGGGAATGGACATTTTCTTTAATAAACGGTTTTGGTAAAACTGGTTATCTACATGCAGAAGAATGAAATTAAGCCCTAATCTCACACCCCATATACAAATCAGCTCAAAATGGATTAAAGACCTAAATGTATGACCTGAAACCATGAAACTAATAGAAGAAAATGAGAAAAGATCCATGGTGTTGGTCTGGGCAATTACTTTTTGGATATAACACAAAAAATACAGACAACAAAAGAAAAATATATACAAGTGAGATTATAACAAACTAAAAAGTTACTGCACAGCCAAGGAAACAATCAGCAAAGTGAAGAGACAACCTACGTAATGGGAAATATATTTGCCAACTATATATCCGACAATGAGTTAATATTCTGAATATATAAGAAACTCAACTCTACAGAGAGAAAACAACACAGTTACAAAAATAGACAAAGGAGTTGAATATATTTTCCTCAAAACAAGACATAAATGGTAAACAAGTATATAAAAAAACACTCATCACTAATCATCATAAAATGCAAATCAAAATGATATTATCTCACAGCTGTTAACAGTTTGTTTTATAATTAAAAAAATGGAATATAAAAAGTGCTGGCAAAGATACGGAGAAAAGAGATTAGTTGTATGTTGTTGGTGACAATGTAAATTAGCTAAGCTATTATGAAAAACTGCAAGGAAGTTCCTGAAAACATAAAAACAGAACTAACATATAATCCAGCAATCTAAAGGAAATGATATCAATATTTTGAAGAGATATTTATTGCAGCATTATTCACAATAGTCAAGAAATGGAATCAGCCTAAGTTATCTATCATAGGATAAAGAAAATGTGGTACATATACACAATGAAATACTATTTCACCTTATAATAGAAACAAATTCTATCATTTGTTACAATGTGGATGAACCTGGAGGACATTATGTTATACAATATAAGCTATGCACAGAAAGGCAAATTCATTTAGATGGTGAATTTTTAAAAGTTTCACTCACAGAAGCAAAGAGTATAACATTGGTTATGAAGATCAGAGGGAGACGGGTAGGAAAGAACACAAAATTTCAGTCAGAGAGGAAGTATAAATTCAAAACCATATTATACAACATGGCAACTACAGGCAATCACAATGCTTTGTATACTTGAAAATCACTACTCAATTTTAAGTATTTTCACCAAACACACACACACACACACACACACACACACACACACACACACACAATAAATATATCAGGTAATGCATATGTAAGTGAGCACAAATTAGGCTTTCTACAACGTGTATGTATTTCAAAACATCATGTTGACACATGATAAATATATGTAATTTTATTTCTAATTTAAAAACAAATTGATTACTTAAAAGAACATATTTGTAGGGATTTTAATTATACTAAATATATTTTTATTTATGTTTTACAATTTCCATGGAAACAATTTGAAGAAAAATTGTCACAATGAAAGTTGGTAAAGTATAACCAAGTAAATAAAAGTGATATGCCATCTTCATAAACTTCACTTAATTCTGAAACAAAAACTCTTCATAAATAATAAATACCCATGAGTTTTTAGCTGCATAAATGTCTCTTTATATCCAATGTCTTTAAGTCACAGATCAATCTCCTGTTTTTGGTTTATTTATGTTTTCCAAAATAAGCTTAAATGTTTCATTCTAGCTATATATAAGCCATGAGATATCATATGCTAGTTATTTTCCAAATTATTTATAAATCCACTTTAGATATCTTTTCAATTAATCTTCTTCATTTAGGTTAGCAAGTGTCATGTTCTAAAATAATTAAATCCAGAGAAAAGAGTTAATTTTTAGACTAAATTATCTGTTTTATGTTTTTAATACTTCACAATATCTATGCTCACAATTTTCAGACTTATTCCTTCTTAATTTTTTATTATTCTCGAGATTTTACCAACAACTAGAAGAAAAATTTATTAAATTTATAACCTAAATTTGTAAGTTAAGAAATTTAATTATGTACTCTGATTTTGAAGAAAATAGAGCTTATGTATCTAAGAATTGCTAATAGAAATTTTTAAAAATTGCTTCCTTTGTCTATGAAAAGAAGGCAAGAAAAAAGATGTTTAAATTTATATGAGCTGTTGGGTTTCAAAGAGAGATCAGGTTGATTCAAAGAAGATGTGTTTATGCAAAAGTAATCTTGATTTGTTATTAACTTCGATTACGTTTTATCTGGCATGATTGAACCCATTGACTTTTCTGCACTTATAATTATAACAAAATAAATGGAAAGTAATGGAACTCACGCAGAATATATTATAAAATAACATACTTCATATGTAACAGCAGCATATTTTCACTGTACTGCAATATATGTTAGTCTTTTTTTTTTTTCAAAAACATGGTTTTACTTATATATATATATATACCTAGGAATACTTGTTTAACATTAAGATAATTTTTATCATCATTATCATTAATCGGCATTCCTTCTGTCTTCTGGTCTCTACTAGAAATCAATTAAGCCTCATAATAAAAGATTACAATCAATGAATATTTGTAGACTAGAAATCAATTTTTTAAATTTTATTTATAATACTGAATAAAACCTAAATTCAATTCTAGAGTGCCTATTTTAAAAAACAAGTTGAAAGATTATCTTTTTTTTTTGGTTATTGGTTTAATCAGAAACATGTCTGTTTACATTGAACTCTTCATATATGTAAACTGTTGTAACTGATGTTAGACACATGCATACTTGGAACATAAAGTCATATGTAATCCAGTGCCCATATTGAATCACAGAAAAGATATAGCATTTTAATGAATCAATGAGTGTATAGTTTTATATATCAAGCCTCCTTATTTCTTGTCTGTTTGTATTTTTATATTCATTTGTGAAAGTTTAAAGTCTATTCCCAGGTAAATATAATAAAACACCTATCTGATAATTCGTACTAATATTTGTATTTCCATATCAGCAAATCAATGTTAATAAGTAATTCTTTGTCCATTTATCCTACTTTATATTGAGGAAAGTAATTGATAAGTAGAAAAAAATCTTAGTGTGTTACTGCTCTTTATTGAATTCATATATGGAAAGACATTATTCATGTTTAATAGAAAATATAACCCCCAAATTTATGAGACACTAAACAGTTTTGTGTGTAAGGCAGCAAGACCATCATTAAAAGTGATTTAAAAACTGTATCATGTTATTTTTAATATCACATAATTTAAAATTTTTATGTGGCTTCAGTAGTGTTCTTGACTGTAAGAAGTATCTTTCCAAACTTCATTTGTTAGTACATTTCCATAGCAGTAATGACATTTCTGAAAGAGAGTAATATGGTTTGGCTTGTACCCATCCATGTGCAAATGTCACAGGCACTCAACACCAGCCTGTGAAAGCAGCTGCAGGGTTTGTATCCTGCAGAGCCACTGAGGCAGAGCTGCACAAGGCCCTGGGAGCCAGTCCTTTGCATCACTGTGACCTACGTGTGAGACATGGAGTCAAAAGAGATTCTTTTGAAGCTTTCAGACTAACTGCTTTGCTGGATTCCAGACTGGCATGGGGCCTGTAGCCCACCTGAGTTGGCCAGTTTCTCCCTTTCAGAAGGGGAACATTTATCCAATGCCTATATTCTCACTGTATCTTGGAAATAACTAACTCATTTTTTATTTTACAGGTTGATAGGCAGAAGGGACTTGCCTTGTCTCAAGTGAGACTTTAGACGGACTTTTGTGTTAATGTTAGAATGAGTTAAGACATTAGGTTACTTTTGGAATGGCACAATTTGTTTTGTGTTTTTAATTGTGAGAAGGAAATGAAACGACTTAATCCATGTTATTCTTTTAAATAAAAATGTGATGAAATTTCTAGAACTGGATGAGGAGCCAACCTGACTGTTCATAGTTCTTACTAAAATACTATTTGTGTTGTTTCCAGTCTTCTGCCAGTATGTGAGAATTCACAATTGCTTGGATGTTACTGCACAGCAGTAGTGCTGATTATTTGGTAATTAGAGTTTGCCTATTCTCTCAAAGCAAAAATCTCTGCAGCTTTTGTATGACTGGTACCCCATTGGAGGGCAGAGAGTGCACTCAACATTCTTTTTTCTAAGTACAGGAATTGCCAGTCTATTGTGGAATTCAGTCAGAATTTCTTTCTGCATTTTGTTAAGTAAAAAAGCATTAAAATATTACTTAATTATATGTCAGAAACTCTGAACTTATTTGATGTTTTCTGACAGACTTCCCTACAACAGGAAAGAACTGGAATCAATTATCTAAGTTCACTGCATGAAGACACAGACATCAAATATTTCGTCAATTGAATGAATTTTTGCTTTAGAAGTGGACTATTAAAAGCAGGGCAGTAGCCATAAGCCGTATTACTTTCTCTTACAAAGTAATTCATGATACTTTACAGGGATTTTCCTTTAATGTTTAAGCCTATCATTATGTATAATAAAGTAGATAGGTAGATACACAATAAATTAGCAAACTCTCTCTAATAACAGTGAAAAGTTACTATATTTTACTAAGCACATCTAAAATTTAATGTTATTTCAGCAACAATTAAAGTACTGACTCAAACTTTCAGATGATCAATTTTAGTTCAAATCGTGAGGCATTCTAATGCATAGGATTTTATACATACTTTAGAATTTTGAGATTTTAATTTAAGAGCATAAAATTTCAGGAGATAGTAACAAATTCATAGCTTTGAAATTGGCTTTATGAAATGTTCCTGAAAACGATATTCTACTGTAATTTACCATAAACTTTAATCTTAAAAAAATTCTGAGGGACATAATGGTTTCTTTGGAAAAGCTCTAAAGGAAGATCCAAAATTAAATATAATTATTCTAAGGTATATTCTTTCATTTAGCTTGTAATAGTGTGAAAGAAATTCGACCCCTTTGGAACTAAATCTACTAAACATATATTGTAAGAATGTATTTAAATACTAAGGTTTCATTTCTGTCAATATATAATTGGAATTTGTTTTTATCTTAGACTGCCAATGTTATTCAACTTCTCTATTCATATTGTAGCTACTATAATAGTCTACATTAAACTTAAACCTCTTTCCGGCTGCATGTGGCGACTCACGCCTATAATCCCAGTACTCTGGGAGACCAAGACAGGCAGATCACCAGAGGTCAGGAGTTCAAGACCAGCCTGGCCAATATGATGAAACATCATCTCTACTAAAAATACAAAAATTAGCTGGGCATGGTGGTACACACCTGTAATCTCAGTGATGAGGGAGGCTAAGGCTAAAGAATTGCTTGAGCCTGGGAGGCAGAGCTTGCAGCGAGCTGAGATCAGGCTACTGCACTCCAGCCTGGGTGACAGAGCAAGACTCGGTCTCACAAAAAAAGATAAATAAAATAAAATAAACTCTTGTTTTTATAAATTACCCAATCTTGGACATGTCTTTATAGCAGTGTGAAAATGGACTAACACAATACTCAATAGCAAAATAAAGAAATAAATGTCAGAAGTGTTATCACAGTAGCCTGGTTGAGAAACACAACGGAATTTGAATTCAGATTTAACGTACAGAAGTACTTCTATCTGCTATAAACTGACATGTTAACACAATTACCCTTGGCTTCAAAAAACATGGATTAAGTAATACAAAAAACCCAGTAACTATGCAAACTATTGAGGAAAGTCTATTCTTTATAATTTTTAATATGCCTTAAGCATTCTGATGAAAATTATTCTGTCAAGTGCTCTTTTTATGCTATGAATTTCATGTTATCTTGATTAGCAACACAAAGAAGTCCTGCTGATTAAGTCTTACTATATCAGTTTTTTGTTGAGAAAAATGAAGTCTCATCAAGGTTAGAAATGTCCCCAAGCTACTCATCTAACCAAGAGACAGTGATAGACTTAGAAACCCAGCAGTCTACTATCAAAAACCATGTTTCTATAGTTCACTTTGCTTTCTAGTAGGTGCTGGTAGTTGCAGAATCCATTTAAATGAAATCCTGTTTTGTGATTAGATCTCTCTGCTCTCATCAGTCCTAGCAGATCACTTTGAAATAACAGACAAAGCGCTCATGAGTGTTTCTTATACTTAACCCAATCTAGATACCTTAAAGGATCTTCAAAGCAAAAAGAATTTTCAAAGCAAATAAACTTTTGGAAAGTTAATAGTTATAATCTTGTGTTAAACAGTAAATGGCTTCCACAAATCATGAACTATGAGGCTATGGCCTGAATATATGAAGTCCAACTAGGTATATCAGGGTTTAAGAGCTTGCCAAGTCATTTAAACTGCCTAAGAAAACAAAGGGTCACATAACTGGGGCTACCTAATTTATGATCACTAATTCCATAGATCATAATCATGTTATAGGAAGTATATTTAGAAATTTCAATTTTATTTAGCTATCTTAATGTGGTTGCACATTTAACATCCAGTATCAAAATTGTGTATTTATAGCTCAAAGTATTATACAAAGTTCTACATCTTCCCAAGAAAAGATTTGTCAAAAATAAAATCACTAATATTTGCCAATTTTGACATTTTTCAAGATTCCAAGAGTGGAGTAAGTGAGGAATTCACCAGAGTGAAGTATCCACCAACCTCAGGTGATGATAGACAACATGCTATTATTTATTTATTTGTTTGTTTTATTATGTCTTTGAGGCCATAAAATGGGAATATGCAAATTAAAATAAATAACAGCAGCTATAAGATTTCCTGGCCACCAAAGGAAAATTAAAAATTTGGGACACGATTATTTATTATTTCTAACAGAGAGATCAAAATGAATTCCTAAATGGAAACAAAGCTCTTAGTACTAAGCTGTTAAAAACATTAAAAACAATTTCTCCTGTGGAGTTGCACTTAGCACAAAATGACATGGAAGTAAATATAAACATATATCATTTCATTAATGATAGCATTAATTAATGATACAGGGAAATTAACAAGGTAGCCAGACACAGTTTAATAAATTGATGTTTGCAGAAGGCATAAAACTCCCTTATCAGGGACAAATAAATTTACTACTCTAACACAGTGAAAAGCATAGGCTTCATCGTATGTCCATCAGATGCCCTTGCCACCCACACTCACAGGGCAACATAGATCTCAAATATTTGCTGATGTTGTGCTATCCTGTGAACATATGTTCTCCTTACCTTGAATAATCCACTGGCATCAGAAGGCAACTGAGCAGGTATTTTAATTTGTATCTTTTGAGAAAAAATAGTCATGCTTAGAAATTTGCCTCAAACACTAAAAACAAAAACAATGAAATGTCTAATTACTTCTAAGCTTTGTACTAATTTAAGGACTTGTTAAATTCTATTGCATCTTTTAGATTTTGGTTCACTGTTTGATTTTGTTTATGTGTTTCTTCTTTATGGGTTATAAATATGTGCTGTGAATACTAACAATGTTCTGTGAAGATATTTCCAAGTTAAATTGGATTCTTTCTGCTACTAGCTGTGCCAGCATATTCTGCTACTAGCTGTGCAATATATTTGACATGATTGTGAAACAGAATAAAACCTAGAGTAGAACATTTCCATAGCTGTCTGTGATCAAGTGTTTATTTGCAAACTATTGTCAAATTATCAAAATGTCAAAAAATTAGCTTTCTCTTTGCAATTTAAATCCATTCATGCGGCATATCAGATCTATATAATTAATTGCAATTATATTGATGATAAGATTTTGTCAGAAAAACTCTTGTGAGGTTATTCATCAATTGAAAAGTATGTAGAGGAAGACCTATTGAAAGAACTCAGCAAAAATAGTTACTGGAATCTTCAGCAACAACCATAAAGTCAAACATAATTATTTGTTTGTCAAGAATTCACTTAAGATATATAAGTTCTATTACATATAGAACATTAGCATGTATTTTAAATGAAGAGTAGTAATTCAGAAAAGTCATTGCAGGAAGAAACATGAAATCCCAAATGTGTTTGTTCATGCCACGCCAGGTAACTTAAAGTTACTGAGCAATAAACTGCAACAGCTCTTTATCCCTAAGGGAAGGTATATACTATGTTGACGGGTGTTCCTTTTACTTAAACACAGTTAAATGTGTTTCTTTGTTACACAAAGTCCTAAAAAAGGTGAACTTGAGGAATCATTTGCAATAAATAATGATAGAACATATTTGATATGATAGTTTTATATAACATTGTATCACTTATGTCTGATTTAACTGAGGAGGAGATAAATATATGTTAAATGAAACGGTTAAAAAAATAACATATGTTCATAGAATTAGATGATATTTTTTATTTATTAAATTTGTTCATAGTGTAATTGAGTAAAAACTTTTAGTCATTTGGAAATTTGTTATTCACCTTATATAAGCATAGTGTTAATAATCAAAACGAGCAAAATAATGTATTTAGATTTTGTGGTTTATGTAAGTTAGATTTACAATTTTTGTTTTTTCCATATGTAAGGAAAGAGAGTAACAAATTTTAAAGAAAAAATACGTTGTTCATTTTATTCTATCATTTAGTTGTATTCGATTAATGTTTTATTTTCACTATTAAAATATTTAAAAATTATACTTTTGATCAGCAAATTAATATTGAATGCCACAATTCCATAATACTGTTCTCATGTTTAAGGTATACAGTAAAGAGGAAATATAGATCATATTCACAGTGAAAATGTAATACATGCGCTTCCAAAACCTGCAAACCAGAGTCTGTTACTTAGGTCTCCTAGACTCTTTATTAATACATGTATCTCATTGGTCTAAGGACACCTCTTTCCTGAAAGTAGTCTGCATTATTCCTAAACTAGTATTCTGCCGCATTCCTTACATGCTGGATCTGCAGATGATGCTGAACCCGTATATACTGGCTCCGTCCTAATGCTTGTTTAAAGTCAGTACCGGTCCTTGTTTGGCAAGAAGTTGTCATATATTTTAAATATTTCCCTATTGCTTCTATGTACTCAAGATAATAAAGTGGTTGAAATGATCATTTCATATGATTTACTGAAAAATACTGAATGCTTTTTGAACATTATAATAAATGCAGAAAGATCATGATCATTAATTATTAATAACTATAATGAGAGGAAGAATATTGCTCTATTAGAAGTAGAGGTATAATGTTGACTATGTCTGCCTTTGTTCATTTTAAAATTTCATTACAATAATTGTTTTCATTGTATTTTGAACTATACAAGACTGTATATGATAAAAATTTTATGATTATTAAGAATTATTTTACTTACATATTACATAAATTCTTTTTCTAAATTCAAATTGTTATATATCCCAATTATTATTAAATTATATATCCAAATTATTATTATTAAATCTTTCATTAGATGACTAGGTTAAACAAAGAAGACTCACTACAAGGAATTCTAGACAATGTAAATTTGTAATAGATAATATCATAGGGTCACTGCTAAGAAAAATGTTCAAGTCTGAGTGCCCCTGGAAATTTTCCTTTAAGATCATAGTGATAATCTTTTTTGTTTGATTTTTCATTTGCTTTGTCTTTGTGTGTACGT